>JANHGB010008615.1:0-66529 GCA_026283785.1 Coracopsis vasa
GGATGGGGAGAAGAATTGAAAGAATGTAAATCCCATGGGTTGAGATAAGAACAGTCCAGTAACTGAGGTATAACACAAACCACTACTGCTGCCACCAATAATAATAATGATAAGGGAAGTAACAAGGGGAGAGAATCTAAAACTAAAAGGGGAAAACCATAAACACAAGTGATGCACAGTACAATTGCTCACCATCCTCTGACCAATACCCAGACTGACCCAAGCAGTGATCTGGGCCTTCCAGGTGACCTCCCTCCAGTTTCTATACTGGGCATGATGTGCTGTGGTATGGAATACCCCTTTGGCTAGTTTGGGTCAGGTGTCCTGTTTCTGCTTGCTCTTGGCTTCCCATGCCCTTCCTCACTGGCAGAGCGTGAGACTGAAAAGACCTTGATCAGAGTAAACATTACTTAGCAAGAACTAAAAACATCGGTGTTATCAGCGTTGTTCTAAGGCTAAAGTCGAAAACACAGCACTGCACCAGCTGCTAGGAAGGAGAAAAATGACTGCCACTGCTGAACTCAGGATAAATATAAATGTAAATGCGTTTAATAAATAACTTTGATCATTGAAGATTGCTGCTGAATTTTACTGCTCTGCTTGAGCCTCAAAAGCCACTCTATCACTTGTGATATCATGTAGCCCAAAGCAGAAGGCTCATGAGGACTCCACTTACCAGTGAAATAATTGTCTGCCATGGCAGATCTAAACTTTTTGAAAGGGAACATCAGTCATGCTTACTAACATGCCTACTAGATCAGGCATTTGGTACTGAGAAAGCAAGCTTTGGCTATACCAAAGGACAGCAACTTTGGTCTGTATTTAGTCTGAAAAACAAACTACTCCCAAGCTGTGAAGAGGCTGGGCTCCCTGATACCAGAGGTGTACTTTGCTTTGATCTACAAAGTCTTTTTTCTTCTGCCAGAGGAAAATAGCTGTACTCTGTCACTGGGTTTTATAGTTGTCTTCATCAAGAAGAGATAGTCTTTATAAGTGGCAGTCTGAAGTTGCATAAAGGCAGAAATGGACCAAAATATGCTTGTGTTGGATCAACCAAGACTTCAAATGTACAGTTAAAAGGCTGTCTGGAGATAAAACCTGATTGCACAGAAATTGGTGTGAAACAGGACCTGATGCAGGGAAACCACCTAATTTCACAGGAATTTGTTGTTGCATGACAGCCTCTGTCTTGAAGGAAATCCCCTGAAGGACACAAACAAATGCAGCGTTTCCCTAAGGAAACACTGACACGAGTCAAGAACTGCCTAGGAACTACACAAAGGTAACCCTGGAGATGGAAGCACTTGAGCTGTGCAGGTGGACCCAGGCCACTGGAGCATTTACACCTATCCAGGCACTGCACTGAAGGGCTAGTGAGTCAAGAGCAGAACCTGACCCGCACAGCCTTCCCATACCCAGTTACATTAAGCCAGGCTCTCTGTGTTGTGCTGCATTCTTGTCATTCACCTGCACCAGCTTGGCTGGAGTTCCTCAGTTCATACAGTGCTGCACTGTGCCTGGTGTACTTAACATACGCCTGTACTACTTACTTCGCCTGCAGTGTGACTCTCTAAGTGGGATTGGTCTGGCTCAGATTCAGCCTTGATCTTAGTCACTAGAATGAAAACTGATCTTGGTCCTCACTTCTCAGACTATAAATAGGCAGCCTGTAACCAGCATTGCATGTTTCCTGTGTAGTCATTGCTAATAAACACAAGAGCTGGTAAACTAGACTCATGATGGCAAATCTTGGTGATACCAAGTCTGTGCATGTGATGGTGGGTCACCTTCTCAGCCATCTTATCTGTGTGTTTGCTTAAGAACACACTGAACAGAGCATCTCGCTTCAACCATCACTAGATCTGGTTCGGGGTTCTTCACCTGGTCTGCTGCTTTACTGTGTTTATAGCCATTTGTTTCTGAATTCTCTACGTATTCTTTGGGAGCTCAAAATACACATAAATACAGGTTAAAATAGAAAATCTGATGAGGAGAAACCACATGGAACTCTGCTTTTGCACTGAAGGAAAAACCGGCAACCCTGTTCTATTATATTGCCTCAGTGCACGCAAATAGTTTTAATATATATTATTACGTACCTGTGTCAGTGTTTGTCAGCAATCCAGAGTCTTCTCATTTTGCTCTAGATATAATACGTACTCTCATATCTCTTAAGTGCCAGCACTCAAAGGCAAATAATGTAGTATCAAATAAAGAGAACCATTCTGCCCCCACAATCCCTTTTCTTCTTTTCCCTCTTCCTCTTCATTCACAGATAAAAATCCCACAACAAACAAACCAGAAGTAATAGAATACCAGCTAATGATATACTCAAATTTGCCTTTTCTTTTTCCTGGGAATACCCATTAATGACAGATTCAAATTCGGGTTTTTTTCTGGGAATGTGAACGAAAGGGTTGGCCAGCAAAGGGTTAGGAAAAAAGTAATCTCAGAGCTCGGTCTCTGCTAAGCTCACCTTGTCATTTCTGATTTCATTACCGAGTTTCAAGCAGAATGGTTGAACCGGCAGAATGTCCTTTCTCTCCCATTTGCTGAGCACAGTGAGACAGCTGCCGCGAGTGCTGAGGCAACAGGGCTGGGAATAGGGTGCCAGCAAAGAGGATTACTCCAGCTGCATCTAAAAATGTATGAAATCTGCAGAGAGAGAGCACCAGGTCCTGCTTCAGAACAGGGCTGGTTTGCTTCCCTTAAAAAAAGGTCAGGATTCAGTGAAAAGCTCAAGCGCTTATAGGAAGGGAAGAAACATGTTTATAGTCTCCCTATGAGTAGTCTAAGAACAGTTCTGTCGATGAATATTTATTGTGAGAAGTACCTAAATACGAGAGGTTGAAAGCTAATTTTGCAGATTAAACCTGCCCTGCCAGGGCTTCTTTGTGGTTGTCTTGGTTTGTGAGGTTTGGTTTTCGTCTCCCCCTTTTTCTCTCCAAATGATGAGTAATTGTGCAATTTCTTTGGCTTTCACTTACTATGATAGTATTGGTTGTACTTTTATTAAGCAAAATCAGTCTTCTGCTTTAAGTTCCTAACTGCACTATTTCCTTTAAGAGACACCACAATGCAAAGGCAAGTTCATTAGCTTCAATGGCAGTTGATATTGTTTGCCCCATCAGAGGGCAGAGGAACTAAGAAGCATCATATTAAGGTTCAGCCTCATAAATGTTTTGACTGACTCTGCAACAGTATTAGTTCCCCCTCCTTTCAGGGAAAGAAAAACTGCAGATTATCAAATCAGTAGGTTTCCTATTATTTTCTACTCTATTCCATTCTATTCTAATTTATATTCTATTCTTATGTCTATAATTTTCTAATTTCTAGTCTAGTTCAGTCTATTCATTACTAAAATAACGGAAAGACCAAATATCCCCTGAGTCCACAGATAAATTTATGGTTAAAAGGTGCTATCTGCAAGGTCATTTTGTTTTTGCCCTGTCAAAAGCAAGATCGAAAGACAAAGTCTAGCCTTCATTTCCATAAGCTTCTAGCCTTGCATTTTCCTTTTTGTTACCACTTCTTTTGAATTTGAAAATTAGTATCAGTGGGGACGATTTTTTATGTTGTGATCCCCATCCCTCCCCAGTCCACACATCTATAAATTTTGGCTTGAAAAAGAATGAAATATAATTTTTAATCAGCTGATTATTATTTAGCTGCAATCTGGTAACCAAACACATCTTACTCTTGTATCATCACCTAAATGGAATGCTTTTCAAACCAAAACAATAGGAAAATCATATGCCAAATTTCAATTTAAGAGAAGATGGATTCTTTTTTTTTTTTCATGAGATGAACCAGTATTTCAGTGCATAAATAAGATTACTCTTCAAAATGGATAGGACATGTTCAGATACTAATTACAGATGCAGGAAACGGTACGTCGACCTTAATAGCTTTTAGTACCTCTACAACTTGAATATGCCACTGCTATAAAATCTCTTCAGCTTATCCAACCTATTTGACATTATAAGGAATTTTATCTGACACTACCACAACGGGAGAGAGAGATGGCTGGAATTAAAGGCCTGGGGAAAAAAAATCTGTAGGCACATGAAGCCTTGAAAGGCTTTCAAAAACTCCGTTCAGGTTGCCTGCTTAAGCTTTATAACAGCATGGCAAGCATGGCTTCTCCTTCTGGATGCAAAGCCTAATGCCCAGTTTTCTGTTTGCCTTAACTCCTGCGAGTATTCCTGCTGAGCAGCTTTAGCAGAGCAGCCTCTCAAAGTAAAAGATTAAACTTTTAATCTTGAGGGAAACAGAAATCAAAATGACTGAAAAGACAACAGGAAGAGTCACATCTAGCCATGGAGGGTAATAACCAAGTATAAAAAGCTTTAGATATTGACAAGATCTGACGCTACTTCTGTTCGAAGGTGGCTTAATCACAGGTTTCTGCACAAAAAGGATCCAGACATTGAACAATTGTGTTGGGCTTACTGCCAGCAAACATCATAACTGAGCGCTACTATAAGCCCTTCAGAAAGGAACAGCAGAAAAAAGGCAAAAAGGGAAAGTTCTTGTCCTCCTAACAAGCTTGGCATGTGAGCATGCTTGTCAGAGAGAGACCCAACTCCAAATCCGGCATTTTATCTTAGCAAACAGAAGGACCCTGGCCTTTATTTCACGTGGTGCTTAAATACAGGCCTGTCTGAGGATAACCACTACTAATCAAATACGTTAGTATTTGGATAGGTTGTGCCTTCTGCAAAAAAGCTGAGGAAGAAAAACTGGCACCTGCTTTAATGGCCACTATCCATTTGAGCCTCAAGCAGTGCTTGTCAGCTACCAAGGAGAGGGCCAGAAAAAGAGAAGAGCTCAGGAGTAGTTAGCCCAGATCAGCAAAAACAAATAGCCAAACAAAAAATCCAGGCAGAAAACCTTAGCCTTTGTGGGGAGAATAATTCACACCAAGAAAAGCTTGTTCTGAAGCAAAGCTGATGTTTCTTGTTGGTTCTTGTTGCTTTTCGTTTCTTCTCTTCTTGTTCCAAACTGTATCTCATTATGAAGCTTTCTCTCATCCAAGCTTCTTCATCACGTGCACCAACACAAAGTCTTGCCTATTCATCTACGACTGCATCAGTTCCCTCAGTATGGACATTTCAGGGAATGTGCCAACAGAATCTAATCAGAAATTTGTATCAAATAGAGTGTGTATCAGAAATAATGTGGTCAGCAGGACTAGGGAAGAGATCATTCCCCCCTACTGTGAGGCTGCACCTTGAATACTATGCTCAGGTTTGGGCCCCTCACTACAAGAAAGATACTGAGGTGCTGGAGTGTGTCCAAAGAAGAGCAATGAAGCTTGTGAAGGGCCTGGAGCACAAGTAGTGGCTCAGGGAACTGGGGTTGTTTAGACTGGAGAACAGGAAGTAGGGCAGTGACACTTCCAATAGATTAGGTTGCTCAAACTTTAAACATTGATCTACAGAGCAGGTGAGTAGACCATGTCTTCTGTGCACATTGGTAATCAGTTTCCTTGTTTATTTTGGGTTTTTTTTACAGCTTTGCTACTATTTCTTATGTCACTGCTGGATTGCTGCACATCTGGAGAGCTGTCATCTTCTCGCCCCACACAACTGCGACCACATTACTTCTCCGACTAGAATGAACCCACTCTCTGGCTCTGTCAGCAGTAGCTCATGTGGAGCTGTGACTGGGGTGTTTGGTAGGAGGAGGTCAGTGCAGATGACTCACGTATTAGTCTGAGCAGAGCCTAACAGAGCCCTAACAGTGTGCTACCTGAGATGGGAGAAGCCATTCCTCCTGTTGGCAGGCTGATAGCAAGCTCTCTGCATGTTGCAGCAATGAAAGATGGAGGAGAAGAGAGATGGTGAGGGCATCAGCTCATCTGCACTACACTTTAAGAAATTAAGAAAACTTAATTTAGGCCTTTACCTGGTGATCCGCTACATTTAGTGTCATGGATGTGTGACCTTGAAAGTCAGAGTTTCCAGGAGTGTTTCCTCACCAAGCATCCCCTTCCTGAGCTACATCCATGGCAATTTCACTGTGAAGGGGATAAATATTCACAAACGCCACTACAGAGACTGAAGTGATGTGCAAGATAACCTACGATTTCATCCTCATTTGGTTTTCACAAAAGACTCAGAGAGACACCGCTTGGCACTTCTGAGGACAAATCTGGTATGTGCAGCCACAGCTCTGTAGCTAGTTCTTCATAATTGTTCGCAATAAATAATCCAATTTTAATGGACATGGGATATAATAACTCTTATTAAATCTAAATTGAATGCATGTTAGGGAAGTTAAATTTGTAGTATTGCCCAATACAAACTGCCAGAAGTGGCAGCTTCAATCCCATTACTCCAAATTTTATCACTACGCTAAAACTGACTTGCTAAATGACTCTCCTGGGTAATGCGTAATGCCATAAAATTAAACAGTGATTTATTACTTAAATAAAAGACATCAGAGATCGTCAGGGTGTTAAACATGAGGGCTGACTTGTTTTGCAAACCATGTTTAATGGCAGACCCAGCTGGTACTCCTTAAATGTAACTCCAACAAATAAACGACCTTTTTTCTCTTAATGAAGGTAGACAAATCAAAGGTGGGCTACCAGCTCTCTTTAGACTATGGTAGGATCACCCATTTTTTCACAACATGGATCATGTGGTAATGGAATGACTGCCTCCACTGCTGCCACTGGTGACTGAAAACACAGTATCTTCAGTAAACAAACCCACTATTTATACACATCATCTCCTGGGACCAGTGGTTTAAGAAAACACCGTCTGCAGCAGTATTGCTTTCAGCTCACTGGCTGCCATTCTTTATCACTGCTGCTTTGTGCCAGCTTTGCTAGCCGGATATGGGACTGATAAGACCCTTTCTAAAGATTCAATTGCACCTCTCCCATTGACATCAAGTGCAGCACAAGCAGGAGTGACAACACTTTCTCTTATATGGCTGTTTTATTTTATTTCCCTCTCCTAAAGTTCATGCAGATCTGTGGCAGATCAAGCATCAATTCTCCATCAGCTCTGCATTTGAGAAGGAAAAATAATGCATTCAGTACATAGTATTGCTGCAATATAATTCATTTTTCAGTGCTGGAAGTTAATGATGATAATAATAACCAGGCTAGGGTTTCAGAAGGATTACAAGGATGAGGTAGGTGACCTCACAAATGTCTCAGTGTTGAACTTTCATTTTCTTGTATGATTGCTGAACTTTAGCATCTTGCAGAATCCAAGTTTCTTTTCTCTGATGCTATCTAGGTACCTGATCTAATCCACAGCTTTAGAAAATCCTCCATCAGATGGCAGCAGGGTACAAGCTTTTGTAAAAGGCAGAGCAAGAGGACCGGAGTTTTGTCTTTGTATCTATGGAAATGTCAACAAACAGTTTAGCTTTTTAGATCAGCTTTTTCTCCTCATCTGTTCAAACAGCAAAAGGATAGGTAATTTACTGTCCTGTTACATCACATCTCCAATCTGTGCATGTCGTTCCTGGTGAATGTGTTTCAAGCATCCTGCAACTCTAGTTGCTCAGGGGTTGTAGGTGCCTTGTTCTGTTTGTAGCCCCAGCATTTGTCATGCATAAGGAGGGCAGTAAGGAATAGGAAGGTGGCTTGCCAAGGAGGCTCAGCCATGGCCTCCTCGCTGCTTTTCTCCCTGAGCTATGCACCATTGCCTGCAAGTCCCTCTTGCAGCACGTTCCCATCTCTCCTGAGCCCCCATGGCCTTTGGGCCAGTTTCTCTTCAGAAATGAAAGCCTGCGCTCCCTGGTGCTGCCAGTCAAGCTTGCAGTAGCTGCCTGGCAGTCTTTTAAAGACTAGAGGTGTTCCTGAATGCTACTAGCTGTGGGCTTTGGAGCAGAGGAATTGAGCACAGTGAGTTCAAAGCCTGCTGAGATGCCTCCTGTGCCTGTCCAGGCACTGATTACCAGAAAGCTGCACTCTTCACCACCAAAGATCAAGGGGTAATTGGTGTGGCACTATACCTGACAGGTTGCACTGAATGAATAAATGCAGAGGGCCTGACCTACAGCTGCTTTGGTTTCATCTCCTGACACTTCTTGCTCTGTCAGTAATATATCTTGCCTGTCCATGCTTCACCCTCTGTCACGCTGCCCCATGTCAGTGCTGGGACTCAGCAAGATATGTGGAAAAGGGCAGTTTATCCCACTTCTGCTGCTGCTCTTGAATGCTCTAGACAACCTGCTTTCTTTCATAACTCTGGAAATACATATATATACAACGAACACCAAAAAAAGGAAAGATACAAATCAAACAACTGATATTTTCAGCATTATTCACCAATGATTCAAAATTGATGGTGCTTGCTTGGGAAATTTCCTATAAAGAGAAAAGAAGTTTGCTATAAATAAGCAAAACCAGTTTGTTAGAAACACTGAACAGTATTTTCTCACGCACGCTTTCTAACACACCTAGCATATTCATCACCTTCCATTACTATATACCGCTTCTCTATAAACAGGGGATCAAGATAAAAAATTCAAACCCACAAGCGGAATAGTTTCCTAATTGCTATTCTTGGGTATTTATGGAAGCAGCCAATTTGATCAAAATTAATGAAGTGGTGGGAAATACTTCTAAAATACAGGTTTAGTTGTCTAGGTTTCCTGGATTTCAACTCCAGTAAACTTGGTGTGTGTTGGTTTTCGGTTGGTTGGTTGGTTTTTCAATGCTGAATTCAGATGAGAATTATATTCACAAACCCAAAGAAGGAGAATTTTTGTACCTCAGAGAGAGAGACATATGAAAACATCTGAGAGATCCACAAACCAGCATCATATACAAGTTTTGTCCATGTTATTTATAACCTGGCACTTTGAGGGGACCTGATACGTATATTTTAAGGTGCTGGGTTTATAAATCTTCACGTTCCAACTGAGCTGAGAACCTTGGCCACAGAATGCATCTTTCTTTTACAATAAATTAGCATTATTGTTCAAACCTGTATCTTCCCCAAATGCAGCATGGCTTGCAATGGCAGGAGGAGCTTGTTTTTATTACTAGCTGTTCTCATGCTCAGTAGTTTCAGTGGATGGAAGGGTATTTCTTTCCTTATGCAGGAAACTTCCTGCATTTCAACAGCACTAAGGCTAGGATTAGCAGTTTCCCAACAGAAATACAGTTCTCCTAATTCTAACCAAATACCCATAGTGATTGAAAGCGGGAAAAACAGTGCTTTGGATTAGTACACAAAAGCCACTATTAATACCTGCAACCTGTAGTCTGTGTTTCCTGACCATCCCTAAGGTGAAAAGAGGAGCCCCAATGCGCATTGGTTATTATGAGCAAAATCAGCACACATTTACTGTCTTGTAAGTACCATAGAAAGCATCTGTATCATTCAAATAATGCTTAAATGATGTAATTAGCAAGCCAACTCATTTCATTTTAATGAAAGGGCTGAAGAAAAAAACCCTGGATAGATGTTTTCAGAGCTTTCAGGGTGAAAGGAAGCCACAATCTGCAGAAATAAATATTCATGTGATTCTACAAGCACAAGACAAAAATATCCCTCTACATTGTAAACTGGACAAGAGATTCTATGCTCTTTGTGTTCTCCCTATAGGGTTAGAGTAAACGTTTCTCATTCATATTTTATTCTTTATCTTCAACAAACCAGTGTGATGTTGTCCCCTGAGGGCTGATGACATCTGAGTATATGGAGGCAAAACTGGTACAAGAAAAGATCATGTAGAGGAAAATACTGCATCATAATATGCATATCACAGCAGTGAAAACATATGGCCCTATATCATACTCAAAACTGTGTGGGTAAAGCAAGCATTTTACACAATGGCCACCCTAATTTTGCTGTTATTTCATTGTTCATGGCTGTCAGAGTGAAATGCCAGTTACAGGAAACCCTACACCTATTTTGAGAATACCTGGTACATCCCCAATCTCTCATTTTTAAAGAAAGAAGTCTCCCCCATCATTATTTTGCCTCCTAATCAAACATTTTTAGTCTTTGGATTAAACTAGCAGCAATCTAGGTGGTACAGAAGGCAGAATTCTCTTTCAGACCAGAAAAGTACACAGAGAGATTGAGACACTAAATTCTTAGGTAAGCACTTCAGATCTTTTTCATTTCAGAGAAGTACTCCAGATTAGAGCTCTGCCCACTGCTCGAGCCAGATAACAGCCCATGAACTGTTACTAATTTGGATGGGTGAGTACAGGAATAAGTAACCCAAACACCTCTGTGGATGTGAGCCATGGAGCAGGACACAGACCTGTTTTAGAAACTCGGTGCGTTCCCAGGAAAGCATCTAGATCCCAGTGAATGCAGGCCACCAATACAGCAGTTGTATGGCTGTTCAGCTGCTCTCACATCACGTTCATTCCCCATCCAGAAGCAAGCTTCCAGCTGCAGGCTGTATTATTGTTCCTCAGAATCTCTTCTGGCCTGTCTGCCTCACCACCTTCATATCACATCCTCTCTTGATTGAATTCCTATCATTTATACACTGCTTTCAAGCTCTCGCTTTCAGCACCTAGTCTTTGTTTTTAAAAACAAGAAACCTCTTGCTCACAGACCGTATGCTGCCTAGTATCACTAACAGTTCCAGGAGTGTGGTCAGGAAAGCTATAGTGGGACAAGGAGAGGTGGACTCACAGGAAATGCCCCTTCCTCCTGCCCTGATACGGGCACTGGCAAAAGTGGGGCATCCACATCTGAGCTGGAGGGAGGGAAGATGAACAGCTTATATGAGGACATGGAAGCTGGTAGGAGAAGAATTTGCTTTATATTAGCCTGTTTGGGAACTGATCGTCGCCTTAATAGCAGGGTTTACACAGTGGATGGAGTAATTTCCAGCTCACATTATTCATTTTTCCGTGGACACCTAAAATCCTACACCTATTTTCACTTCTTCATTTCCTTCTACTCTCAACATTACAATCCTTACAGTCTATCTGCCTAACCCCTTGACAAGTCAGGGAGCATGGAGTCTCTCATTTTTCCAAGGACTGTCCCTAGCCACCAAATATGAACATTTACAAGAAGGATATATTTACAATAACTGTAAAAATGAATAATGGGGGAAGTAATTTGAGTGAGAGACAGTTAAAAGGAAGGCAGCTAAAGACATTTAATTACTTCTTTATTGTCTGAATTAACATCGTGGCAATGGTTTCAGCCTATTTTTCTTGAGCTGACAGTTTGCTATGTGCTGTGTCTCCATGAATATCTCCAGCCTGCAAACAGAATTCCTCGCAACTGCAAAAGGCAATTACTCTTATAACATATGCATAATGAAATCTGACTGCATTATCTTTTTGTCCTTAATAAGACCAGCTTACAGTTTTGCAATTTGTGATGCGTTTCTTTCCTTTAAGATATCTATATTGATGGTGTTATTTTTTAAAAAGAGGGAGGAAAAAAGAGGAGGAGTAATACAGGTCAAGCAGCCAAATAATATATATTCAGGATGGAATTATGGCATTGCTAATTAAGCTGAAGATAAAAAGGAAGAAAGCATTTCTATGAGGATGTGATTTCGTCTCTAAATCATAGAGGAAACAGCTGAACAAGTGCTCAGCTTCTGACTGGACATGCTGAAGTAACAGCAAGCACATGTGCCTACTATCTAACTGATGGGACTGACTATCAGAAACACAGTCTGAGCCTGATAGCCTCACTGTGCTGCGGTGATGCCCTGGGAGATTAGAGGGTATCAGTGCAGCTCCCAATGAAGTCAATGGCTTGTAGAAACACATACTAGAATTTGTAAGTGCACAATCATCTCTTTCTCTCAGCCTTCAATGACTCCCCTTTCCCATGATACACTGTAATTCTACTGAGATTCTTTTACTCAATATTGTAAATCATGTTGATTGTGATATTGAAACTGGTTCAGCAACTCTTGGGTACTGTAGTCCAATAGTGTGGACCTGCACAGCAAGTTTTTAGTGAGTTTAATAGGAGTGCTGAACGTTCAGACAGGAGTGTTGATTCAGTTCAACATGAATGATTCCTGGGCATCTCAGAATGGACGTGAACATGTCAGCTGAAATAATCATTTCTGTTTGGTCATAAAGAATCACAGGTATTCAGATAACCCATTTAATTTAGGCAATTAGCAAACTGTCTTTATATGCCTAGTTTTAAATAGATGAATAGGTGATGGTTTAGCAAAAACTTCAATCCCAGCAGCTGATGCACATTGTTCCACTGAGTCACACTGAGCTCTGCTTCACTGTGTCAGAATGACAGAACATGCAGCCCATCAAGCTGCCAAAAACATGAAGTGTGGAATATAAATAGATGTTTTCAGTACCACAGGTGCTGCTGAATTGTCTGGAGACATATTATTCAAATTTGCAGATAATGCTCCATCCACACTATCCAGAGATCATGTTCTCTGTTGTTTCTGGAAAGCACTGTCCAGGAAATCATTAATAAAAGTGGTTTCTCATGGGAAAAGGAAAAGCTGTTCAATTTGAAATTGTTCTCTTTCAAGCTTGCTTATATAACCCACCTGTAACCAAAAAGAGCTTCATGCAATTAGATTATGCTTGGTACATGGCTTTTACTTTATCTAGTATTGAGCCCTCTCAGGCAGAACAGATTATTTACTCTGGTTCATATACAGATTTACACAATGATGGTGCCTAACTTCCTGTTTACTTGTGATGCAAAACCACAGACTGGAATATTGTAAGTCAAAGAATAAATTGTGAATATAGCAACAAAAAATATTGCTACTAAGAAATTACCGTACTCTGTTTCTTTAGTTTTCAGGTCCTGAAGTATCTATCTCCTACAAACCATGTGATATGAAAATGTTTAAAGCAGCCACAGTCATTCATGGAAGAATTCTCTTCAGGCTGAAGCAGCTCATGATCTTTGCAAACAGATCTGCATTGCTTTGAGAAACCTCCATGAAGTGGTAGGACTGCTGGGCTTTCTTCCTTTTCCTTCTTCTCTACTCTAGAAACTAGGCAGTACACAGCTCAGTAACCCCAGCCCCACATTTAAGCACATCTGAGAATCACAGCACAGGGTTTTCATAGAGATCTTATGAAATGACTCCCATTTAAGTTGATTCACTATTGTCACTCTAATTTCACATTGCACCAGCTGGAGGTAACTGATGCAGAAAATCAGAACTATTTGCTTTGACATCTAAGTCTAAGTCCATGACAAAGGTGGGACCAGGGTATCCCAAGACCCTATTATCAATGAAGACAGGCTGAGAGAGTTGGGCTTGTTCAGCCTGGAGAAGAGAAGGCTCTGGGGAGACCTCAGAGCAGCTCCAGTAAGAAAAGGGGCTACAAGAAACCTGGAGAGGGGCTTTGAACAAGGGCCTGTAGGGACAGGACAAGGGGGGATGGCTTTAAACTGACACAGAGGAGATTTAGATTAGGTGTTATGAACAAGTTCTTTACTGTGAGGTGGATGAGGCCCTGGAACAGGTTGCCCAAAGAAGTTGGAATTTTAAGTAAAACAAAGAAAAGCGACTGACATCTCAAAAGTCTTAGCAACAGAGACTGCAAGAAGTGGAGGGATCAAACAGGGATTAAATGAAGAAAGGTCATTATTTTTCTTTTCAAACTGCATAAGAAGATACAGTTTTTTCATTACACTGTAATTATTGCCATGATACAGTTTTGTAAGTAGTGCTGTAATAGCATCTGAAAAATGAAAGTGGAACTGCCAGTAATGACAGAACCTGCATATTACAAAGAACAAAATCAAAGAGTAAATAAATGATGGATGGTGGAAAATACATTGTATTTTTAAATCTGATATTGAAGTAATAAGTGCTATTAGTAACAAGCATCTTCTAAATAATGACCTTAGTTAAAAGTCCAGCCAGCACAAGCAGATGGTTATACTCACATGGAAGCTAACTACAGTTTGGATTTTCCAGGGCAACAATGACTATCGGACTGGGACGTAGTTATCTGATGACATGGTTTAAACTGTGACACGTCACCACATTCACATATTTCATCCACATTTTGTTTGTGCCTTCGGGTCCTAAGCCTTTGTTTCAGTGTGCGTGGTGGCAATCACTTCTGAAATCTTTGAGTGCTACTGCAGTATCAACAACTGCTCCTACTAAACAACTTTAAATCATGTTTATATTGTAACTTTGACATGTGGCTGTGTGTCTAAGTAACCTTACACCAGCAATTTTAAGAGTCTAATATTGCATAGACTTCTTTTGCAATAACACTAGCTTGCTGCTGCATTAATAAATACAGGTTTTTATGACATTCTTTGGGAAGATAGATCCTTCTAAATGAAATGTTGGCCGAGTGGTTTAGCTCTTTGAACCCTTTATTCCTGAGGGTCTCACTTTAACCTTCCTCTCACAAATTGAAAAAGTAACTTGAGTGACATTGCTGAAATACAGAGCTCCTCTGATTCCTCTGGATTAGGTATGATTTAGGTAGCTACAGTTTGGCCTTTAGTAACCTACAATGGTTTTCACCCCAAGTGAAATCGTACTTTACAATTCCCCTGGGAGAGTGAACACTATGTAAGCTGCACATGTTCTCACTCAAATGACAACAAAGACTCTCGGTTACATGATCATACAAGGGTTCAAGACCCAACGTGCCCCAAGACATTTAGTTAAAAGGACACATGAGGAGAGAAAATGGTGAGTAAATCCTAGATGTTGTTCTGGCATCTATATGACATCAGTCTTTCAATTTCTCAAAGTCATTTCATACATCATTTAAAATAGATTCTTTGGTGATTTAATCTGCCTTATGACTATACATACCGGTTGCTTTATTTTCCCACATTTTTCTCTGGTACGTGCTTCCATTCTCAATACTGACTTTTCTTCCTCTGCTTCCCAGTCTTACACACACTGCCCAGGGAAACAGTTAACTTATTTCTCTCTGGCTCAAACTCCATAACCAGCAGTGAAGCCTATGGCTGGTTAAATGCTTATCAAAGTTTGATCTGTGTGTCCTGTTTCTGTTCAGGAAGGTGCTCAGGTACAATTAAGGACCTATTCATAATTACAGAGTGGCTCATTGTCCCTGCAGAATGAGGCACACAGATGGACAGTATAATGGAAATTAGTTAGCAGCCTGTCCATGATTAATGAGTTGGTGGAGAGCTCAGCCCTTACCCTTGCTGGAGTATAGGTGCTCTCAGACAAAGCTGGCTGAAGAAAGCAGACAGCATTTCAACACTCACATTAGCAGGTGGTCCTGAGCAAGCAAGTCTCCTGAGTGAAAGATGACATCCCTCTATAATCAGTTTTCAGACCAGAATTGTTTTTAGGTAGAAAATCTCTCTCTCTGAGAGAAAGACAGAGCAAGAAGCACTTAAATGCTGCCTTCAGCATTTCTTTTTGCCTCAGTAACATACACAAATCCCAGACAAATGAGCTTTCTTCAGTGTAGAGACAGCAGCCCTGTATTTACTTGACTCACATTACTAAAGATAATCTGAACACAGGGTCTGGACACGTTCATGGTTCATGATCAGACTCACCACACAGTGCTGAAACTCCTATTAATTCTCTGAGAAAGCCGTCAAGCTCCACTTTGATTGCATGCCTAATGAGAAAGGTTTGTCATGCCCTCTGAAAAACACTGGGCAAGGCTTAGAGGTTTCTAAAATCTCATTTTCATGCCTTCCTTTTTGACTCTCTGCTGCAAAGAACTTGGTGCCACTGTTGAGAAATAAATGAAGTGGAGATGAGGCAATGCGGGTGTGAGCTGGCTTGAATCAATGCCTGCTTCGCTGTAACCAGGGGATCAGCATGCAGGAACCATGCTTCCGCCCGAGAAGTGCAGATCAAGGCACAGTGCTAAGGGACAGCAGGACAGGTGTATTAATTAACCTGCATTGGAAACATCATGCATGGATTCATTTTCTTTAAACAGAGAAAGAAACAGAATGGATTAAAAAGAGTACTAAAAAGATAAGAAGAGGAGCAGAATCATTTATACCAGCCTCCTGAAAAGGACTGTATGTGCTTAACAAATGAGTGAATTTAAAGGCACATTTTTTTGCTGTCAATCTCTTGCCCTTCAATAGATATAAAATGGTAATACTGAGTCTAATCAGTACGGACTGGAACTCTTTATTATCTGAAGTGATGTGCATGTAGCCCTGCTGCACAGTAACTAGGAAGAGTGCTTCTGACAAATGTGTGATCATTTCTGCCTCGTTTGAATGGGACTGTGACTAATTTTCACTCTCAGTTTTAGATTCCTCATGCAGAAAGATAAAACTTTCACTGTTTCCAGCTCTTGGGATCTTATCATTAATCTGTGTAAAAGATTCAGCTCCTGAAGGTACAGAAATATGTAGGAATTTTAGCTTCCCCCCCAAATACATACTCAGAAACTAGACAGCAGCGAAAGGAACCTACCCTAAAAAACCCCTCAATCCCATGATATATTGTAAATACCTGCAGTTGCAATATTGCAACGTGCTGATCTGAATGTGACATTAAAAGCATTTATGCTTTGTGTACATAGAAAGACATGTAGAGAGCACACTTTCATTAAGCAGCTGTAGGTACTGTATTGCTTTGCAAAACCAGATCTTTGCCCTGTGGGAACCTTTAGAAGCTTTTCCTAAAGGTGATGACTATCCCAAATGGAACGTAATTCTTCCTATACATTGAAATTGTAATAAGGCACATTTGTACTTGCTTTTGTGAAACTGTCACCAGCAAATATTGCACACAAAAAAATCTCAAGCCTATAGCTGATATGCTGCTTAATGCCATGAAGACTAATTAGAATGTCATTATTCTGGCTGCTGCTCAAACTACTTAGGATAAATTAGTAAGTGCCATTAAATACATATTGTAACAAATTTGGAAATAGCCTACATATACATAGCCTACAATAGCTTTGCTCAGAGCTCACCATTACCATTCCAAAATAATTGAAAAGGAAAACTCACAAAGGCTGTAGAATTCACTAAATTACCATTTCTTATCTCCTACCCCAAAAAATGCTTAAATCCCTTTGTGCTGCCCAAATCCTTTCAAAAGAATGTATGATAAAATGATAAAACTTCTAACTGAAATGCAATTCAACAAGTGATGAACTATGGTTAGCCATTGCTTTAGCAGATAAATCCTATAAAACCACGTTTCCTAGAGTCCTCGGTTACTATTTACTTACTCCTATTCATAATCACACAGCAGAATTAAAAGCAGAAATCATTTTTGCATTATTTTAGCAAACAACAGGTTAATTTGTTCTGATTCTGAGATGTGCTCTGTGATGAGCAGGACACATACGGCAAACAGGCCTGAATATCCTCCCGTGTATCCTGAACTCTGGGTTTGTGCACGCAGTATCACAGACTAAAGCAGCTCCAGGGACTGCTGCTCACATCTCCCTGTGAAGCTCTTCAAAAGCTCCAGTTAAATCTCCTTTAATTCCGCTCCTGCCAGGCTCATTTGCAGGCTTCCGACAGAGCAGCAGGGAAGCAACACAGACCTCCTAAGATCTTCCTTCTAATACTTCTGTCCTACAGTCTTTCCTTCCAAGCATGGCTCAAAACTAAGGTCCTATTATGAGAAGAAAATGTGAGATCCCTGTAACATATTTCTTTCCTAAAAAAGTTAACAAAATAATAGTTCTGAGTAGAAGGCCAGGATTTACCTGAGACAGTCCTGAAATGTGGAGCTCATCCAGTTTTATACTGCTCAAATATTTGCTTAACATTTGAGAGCAGTATGTATCAAAACTCGCTTGCATTCTGCTTTACATAAACACCATATGAAATGTAGAATGTTTTGGGATTATATACATAGTTGTGTTTTTTTTCCCTCTTGCTATACTTCAGCTGCATAATGTTTACAGGCACTTACTCCATGTAAGTGCTGCTGGGTATGTGACTTACAAGTTGCATTAGAACAGGATTTAGACTTGCCCCATTTGATTAATGTTTGCGTAAAAATTCAAAGTGTTTCCCCCTCTGCTCCCCTGAAAAAATGACTTTATAAAATGGCAGCATAGAGTTTATTTTCTGGAGAATTTC
Source organism: Coracopsis vasa (assembly GCA_026283785.1). NCBI lineage: Eukaryota > Metazoa > Chordata > Aves > Psittaciformes > Psittacidae > Coracopsis > Coracopsis vasa. The sequence goes on from JANHGB010008615.1 coordinate 17,997, forward strand.
CATATCAAATGTGTTCAGCTGAAGTACAGAAGAGTAAAAGGAAACACGGTTTCTTTCCCATGCAGTCAGCTCCAATTCAAACTTGAGAAATAAAGTCTCCCTCCTTTGCATCAAAGGAGTAAAGGAGAATGTAGAAATTCAGCCTGTACTTAACACTGGTGCATTTCTGCTGTTTTCCATTTAGACTTCTGCTGTTGCCATCATGGAAAAAGATCAACAAGCTTTTAATTGATTTAGTTGGCATTTTACTTTACCTGTTTGCAATTGTATCCGTTCTTAGTGTTCTGCCAGGATATAAATGCTTTGGTTCCTATGAAGCAAGCATTACTCATGCTAATGCAATTAAAGAAATGAAACCTCCTATTGCCAGCAATAGAAAGAAAAGATGAAGAAGGGGCATCCCTAAAATGCAAAAGATTTGCGGTGAACGTGGTGCAAAAAGGAATATATACTATATATACTATACAGTTCTAGAATACAAATTGAATAGTTCTCTGAATATGATAGATTTTCATGGCATTCAGAGAGGAAAGGCATGTCAGTAATGCAGTTTTAGGCTGAAACACATCCACATTTCTATCCAAGATATTTTAGCAGTAGAGTTGATAGAGGCAGCTCTGAATATACAATGTATGTATCAAGCAGTTGATCACAACCCTGCACAATTTATGTTGGTCAGGGTATTGTAGATAGCAGTGATAGACTACCCATTAGGTTTCTCCACAAGACAGACAATCTGTCTTCTCTTCTCAATCCAAACAAACCCCTTCAGGTTTGCTAAAGAGCAAAAGATTTGCTTATAAAATTAAATGTACAGGATTCTGAATATGCTGAATAACCAGCCATTGGTAGGCCTAAATAATGTATATTTATTTCAAACCAGTTTACTGTAAAACTTAGCTCAAAATTGAATTTATGGTGCTAATAGTAATGCAATTTTAAATGCCCTCTAGAATAAGCAGAAAAGCTATAGCTGTTAAAATAGATCATTCTCTAATGTCTTGCCAAAAAAGCTTTGAGTTGCATACAGAACTAAATGATACGCTCCATCTTGTAAATCTGAGCCCCATTAAAATAACCAAGCACTTCCGCAGTGGGGTGATCTGAGGCTGTGATCCCGAGAGAATCCAGCAAATGAAAGAAAACTCACAATTTGGGAAGGAAATGAGGCTCCTGTCAGAAACATTTGCTGCTGAAAGCTGTGGGTTTGGTATTTATTTGGTATATGGCATTGTGGAAGTCGTATCAGCAGTGAACAAACACTTCAAGACAATATTAGAAGGCACAGTTTGAGTTGTTGCATTTTAAATAAGATTTAACATTAAGGGCTTGCTTCATTGCAGTTATCAAGGTTTCAGGAAAAGAAAAAGCTCATCGCATAAGCTTGTAATTAAGCCTAATTAATTCTGGATAAGGACAGGCCCAGCACAGTTTTGTTCTTTGATCAACTAACATCTAAAACACCTACTGTATTTTTCAGATAAAGGGTGTTAGTTCACACATCGAAGTGAATTGTTGGAAGGAGGAAGCCTGTGCTCTGCCTACTGTTCTTTCCCTCCCTTTGTTTTCTAACTGCCTTTTTGTGTGACTCTCTTAGAGCTGAGAGTTAAACCACTGGCAAAGGTTTTTTCAAACCACGGTTGACTTCAATAGTGACTTTCTTCCCCTCCTATTATGGCTCTTCTCGGACATAAATTAAGTCAGTTTCTTAGGCTTTTCACAGCAAAGACTAAGAGAAAATCTTACTGGTGAGTATTCTCCCTCCTAGGAAATTTGCAGGGACCACATCTGCTGTAATGGCTACATCCATGTGCCCTCCCATCTCTGATCGCATTACATCCCTTTGGAGCTGATGGCAATTACCAACAATAAAAATATTTGATTGAAGGAATATTTAGAAAGATTTTAGCCTTGTAGCAATCTATTTCTGAAGGAAAGAAAGGAGTCAGTACCATGCCATAACTCAGTCTTCTCCGGACTAGTGAATACCTGGATTAGGTATTTGGAGACCTCATCTTCATCCACTGACCAAATTGCAGGCTTAAGCAATCTTAGAAGGCTTACCAACTATACTCAGTGTTATCAAGCCTCATGACAATCATGGTGTACCAGGGGATACTCAGGGATAAATATTTGGTGTTTAGCTATGAAGTCTCAATTCTGGCTATAGTGAAAATAACTGTTCTGCCATATAATGGCAAGGAAATAAAGATAAGAACTTGAAAATAACTTCTAAAGATTCCCTCTCCTCCCCCTACCCCAATTCCACCAAATGGAAAGTGTTTCACCGTCACTAATTTTTTAAATCATAAGAATTCAACTCGGCAGAGTATTTTATAGTAATCATATATATATAAATCTGACAGTGTTATTTAGACTATGTCTATGCTCTATCCTCTCTGTCTGAATAGAACCTGATTGGTTTTTGCATGGAAATATATTGCATGATTAGATCAGTAGTATATTTCCAAAAGTTTGCTCCGTCAGTCTTCGACCTTTGTGTCTGATTGGTGTTCAGTGAGTGAGTTTTGTCTCTGCAAGTGTCACAAACCCCTCACTACAAAGATGTGAAATATCATTACCCAAAATAAGTCCACAGTACAAATAATTCCAAATACGTTTGTGACTCTGATTATCCTCCTTCAGGGATAAGGTGAGGGAAGGAAAGATGGCTGAACACAGCCTCAAGATATCCCAAATTAACACAGAGCTGAATAGATAGAACTGTTAATATGGCTTCCCTCTTCCCTTTCCTTTTCCTTTTCTTTAGTTCCAACTGTACCAGGGCCTGAATTCACTTTCTTGAACTTTTTAGGGAATACCATTGTCTAATTTGGTTTGCAGTATAAAGTCGAAGCGACGACACATTTTTAGGATATAGTGGCTCTTGGCAAGAGATGAAAGCTTTTATTCTGAACTCTCCACTTGACAGCCTTTAGATACTCTCCTCATATCTCACAACCAGCAAGGTTTCCATGGATTTTTAGTTCTGTCTTTCAAAACCATAAGCAAGCTATACTCTGGTGAAATGAGAAGTGAGCAGTGGGGATGCTCAAAGAAATTAGAAGGCTTGCAGAATTTCTCCAGGTGGCCCAAACAGCGATCTATTTCTTCTCTGCATGTCTGAGCCTGCAACAAATATACCGCTTCCTACCTATGAAGTTGTGTGCAATATATTTAATGGGTTCCCAATCATATTTGATATTCACACACTCACATAAACATTTTTCTGTCATTTTCCAAGCTGTTTTTTCCCCAGAAGCCTTCGATGAGGAAGGTGCTGCTATGTTCTTTCATTATAGGGAATGATAAACATTCACAAATTAGAATTAAAATCAGAGCTTGTGGTCATTCTTTGCCATGCATGCATTTACATGCGATGACAATATCAAACTGTTTATTGTTGAGGGTGGTAATTAAGCATATGAACAAAAGCACTAACATTTAAGTATGCTAACAGCTTCAGTAACAGCAGCTTCACAACCTGTGTTTTGCTCTATTAAGATTAAAATTGCATTCCAAGTTCCAGTTTTAAATTTCATTACCTGATTATGCCTAGTTTATTATTACCATGAGCAAAACAAAGTGCAAATTGCTCAAGGCTCAGTACCTAGGAGATTCTGAGTCAACCCGTTCAGTTATAATGCCACAACTTAACCCCAAGTCTTTGGTGAGGAAGTGCTGCAGAGGCAGTATGAAAAAGTGAGTTGGATGCAGTGCACAGGAAACTCATGTGCTTTGCCAGGGCACGTCCTTGAACAGATCCTAGAAAACACATCCTAAATCATCAGATACAGATGCCCAAGAAAACATGAAATGCTACACAGCACTTCTATTCTCTGAAAAAGGGTATTCATCCATTCTTATCATTCTTACTCTGCTCCCATTATCAACCTGCAGCTTTTGAAATCATGACATATATTCCACAGTTTTAAGTGGCCAGTCACTTCCCTATCGCACAGGAATGTCCCGGTTATTTCGACAGTGAGCTCTTAAAGACAGAAAGAAAAGAGGACAGAAACCTCCACAGCACTGTAGTACAAACCAAACAAATGCGTAAACTTAAGTAGATGTCACCAAAGAGATGCATAAAATTTACTGACTGTGCAAGCAGATAACACCAAAGAAGTACACCTGCACGATGGCACAAGCAGTACACACCAGAGTTCTTCCTTTAAACATACAAACTTTTCCTCTCTGAAACACCACAGGAACCAAGGGAACAGACTCTCCTTCAATTACATACTCAGTCTGCATACAGGTTAAATCATGATACTGCATGCTGTCGCACAAAGAATCTGCACATGTGTATACACTGTCTTCAGTGGCAAATAGATACAGCACATTTTCATAGAACCACAGAATGGTTGGGGCTGGCCATTTAGTGATGACTTCTGCCTCAGAGAGCCTCAAACTCCCCAGTTACACAGTAGGAACATCAGAGCAATCATTGTTGGCTGTATACGAACAAAGCTCCTTCTTCAGTTATGCCACCTCCTTATTGGTGAGTTAAACATAAATGATGCATGTTTTAAATATATTTCCTTGAATGTTACCCATTTCTACTCATTGAAAGTAAATAGTTAAATGCTATCCACCACCAGATCACCTTTACATATATGGCACATTGTCTAATGGTATTTAAAGACATAAATCTTTTAAACTACATAAATGAAAAGTGGGTGTTTCCTTGTTTATGAGTGATGCAGCTGAACGTAACCAAGTTTGAACTGAACAACAAAAGTCACATTATCATCAGGAATGGCAGAGAAAGGTAGTCTGATCCTTAATTTGAATCCAAAATTCATAGTGGGATTACAATTTACTTAATTGCTCATTTAAAGCTATTGCACTATTTCTGACAGGTCACTAGAAACTGAAACAGAGACATGGATTTGTTTTCTTTTTCCGACTTAAAATAATAGTGAGCATCAAGAGCTATCTCATGTCATAGAACTAATATGAACTGAATATATAATTTCCTTTGAGGCTAAATAAAAAGATACTCCTCCTTTGCAAAGATTCTACTTTGATAGCTATTAGGAATATCACTAAATGAGCTACAGAAAACTTATGGGCACACAGGATAAGGATTATATTTTGATTATTTTTATGGTAATGGTACTTTACAAAAAACAATTGGAATAATATTAATACTATCACTTCACTAAATCATGACATTCTATTTTAGATTATGGCATTTAAGCATTTGCTTAATGTTAAAAATGGCCATTAAATGTTCTGCTGTACTGGTTCAAATATCATTACCTCCAAGATAATCAATCTGGGATGAACTCTCCTGTAAGAATTCAGATGTAAAAGTTAAGGAGGTAAGAATAGCTGCATCATGTCACACTAAAGGTCCATCCAGCTTTGCACCTTTCTTCTTCTCAGGACAATGATGGATGCCTAGGGAAGAGTAAAACGATAGGACAAGGAGAAATGGCTTTAACCTGACAGAGAGGAGACTGAGATGAGATCTTGGGCAGAAGTTCTTCCCTGTGAGGGTGGTGAGGCGCTGGCACAGGGTGCCCAGAGAAGCTGTTGCTGCCCCATTCCTGCAGTGTTCAAGGCCAGGTTGGACAGAGCTTGGAGCAACCTGCTCTAGTGGAAGGTGTTCCTGCCCACGGCAGGGGACTGGAACTGGATGAGCTTTAAGGTCCATTCCAACCCAAACCAGTCTGGGATTCTATGACAGGCTTAGAGTTATACTCCCCATGAATATTTTCTGAACACGCAAGAGACTTCATACACTTTGTGATACAGAAGTGTCGATATATTTAACGCTGTGCATGGTTTTCCTCCTTCAATTTGCAGGTCCCTTTGTGAATCAAGTAAACTTCTATCACCTCTGGCATCCTGTGGCAATGAGTTCCCAGGCCCACTTATTTTTGTGTGAGGCAATATTTTTGCAGTTATCTCTGCTAAGGGTGACTGAACATGAAAGGATGCTTTCAGAAAGAGTGGTGTTCATCTGTAATGAAATTACAATTTGGGCAATTACAACCTATCTTCCTAAATTTCCCCAGTATTTTCACAGTTCTCATCTGGCTTTACACTCTCCATAGGCTGTTGAACTCCGTATCCTACAGCACTATAAACAGCAGCGAGTAAACTTGTTTGTATTTGAAAAATAGATTCAGAGTACTTTGGGATCAAAACCACAGCTCAAAAACGCAACACTACAGCTATTATACTGCTAACAGTCTAGAAATCTCATGGGCTGCATTATGGTGACTATATATTTCTATCTTATAATTCATATGGAACTTGAGAATCTAGGATTTTTCAGGGAGATTTTGTGTGTGGAAAAAATAGAAATGCTTATTAATCTACACTTTGCACAATATATGATTAAGTTCATATATACTACCCTGGAAACACTTACATAGTAAAAGCAGTATCTTTTTAACATTTACATTTTTTCACATTAAACTAAAACCTGACAATTTACAGTCCTCTGATCTGAAAGCCTGCCAATGAATTTTTTGTCGTGTATTCACCCCCCAAACAAAAGCAAAATAGCAGCATGGCATTGAGTGATTTCCATTTCTACTCAATACTTGAATTCCAACAAGGTTTAGTAGAAATTCGTATTTAAAATATGTTACTGAGCATCAGCAACTGAAGAAAGGGGGTTTGATTTCAAAAGTTCTGTGCACAGTAGGGCTAATAAAGCCATCTCCAGATAGTTCCTCTCTGATGCCTGATGAACTGAAAGTCGATTTGATGAGACTAGACTTTGTCTCTCCTGCTGAAAACATGAGACTCCTGAAGGTGAGTCAAAGAATCTTTGGCCAAGGGGCCAAAAGGGTAAAAAGGGTGAAAAAGTGAAAATCAGTGAAGACAGAAATATTGTAAAATATGTATGTTATATTTTAAAAGAATATGTCCTTTCTCTAAGCCCTAGTGTTCTTCTGTGCTGTGTGGAGTGTCTTTCTTCCTGCCTTCTCTATTTCAAAGGTACAGAGATATTAGTAGTTTGGAAGGTATTTTCATAGCGGTCCCTCATAACAGGGATGCAACTAAGCCTGAGAAAAGTGTGCTAGTTCTGTAGCGTTGCAAATGCAAAAACCTGGCATAGTCAACTGTCAGTAAATGTTGATCTTTTAATGACAGTCACATTATTTCCTAGATGTATAGTATCTTAAGTACTTAAAAAATGACAAAGCAGTACTCCAGGAATTACTAATGTGTCAGATGTTACTGGCTACAGTAGCTGTTGTTGCTCCTCTGTCTCTTTGATTTGAATCAAGTATTTGTCTTTGAATTTTTATTGACACAGAAGAAGACTTAAAAGAATCTGAGGAAGTCAAAATATATTTTTTAAAAAGATGGAAAATGCTGCATGTAAATCCCAGGTATTCCTTGCAAGAGCTAGTTTTGCTGGAGCATATCCTTTCCATAAATTGTAGACGCAGCTGCAGGAAGCAGTATAACCACAAGGTTAAAACTACAAAAATACCTCACCCAATACATACTTAAAAGCTATGCTATTGGAAAGCCAACAATATCAACTCTAGATTTACACCTGGTAAACTTAATCTAAGGGAGTCTGAAATGACTTCTATTTACTGCTATTCAGATGAGCCTAATGCTGAATACTGGGGCTACATACGCCTATCTCTCATAAACACAGAGGTACAAGGAGTGAGATAGTGCTTATTTGCAGGCAGCAGAGAAACAACAGGCCTTTGTTTCCATATGCTGAACATAATTTTTAAATGAAACAAAATAGCTCAGAAAACACAAGAGAACAAAAGCACACATGCTCAATTGCAAAGTTCTTTACACTGCTCTTTCTGGCAATGCAATGGATTTCCTCCATTTTATTGAACCAAACAAAACCTAAGATGATTCCAAAAAGCCACATCACCTCAGTTTAATCTATGCCAAATCAGGATCCTAGATAATCTGGAATACATATCTTGGGTAAAAGAACTTGAATCATAGAATCACAGAATGGTTTGGGTTGGAAAGGACCTTAAGATCACCTAGTTCCAATCCTCTGTGCCATGGGCAGAGATGCCTCATACTAGACCATGCCGTCCAAGTACTGAAGAGAATAACAATAGAATAACAATATCTTGTATCTTTATCTGCCTTCAGCCATGGAGATTGTGAAGTTCATTGTAGAAGGCTCCCAGAAATGCCAAGGGCAGCAGCTACAGGGGTTTCAGTGATATCTGTAAGCTGTGAAGATTGTTAGTAGTGCAGCCAGCTCTCTGAACTCTGCCCCTCTGCACCTTGTAACTTTCACAGGGGCCTTAAGACTCCAAGAAGTAAAAGTCTATATACCTGTGAGGACACAGATTTAGGATAAATTTTATAACTGACTCTCCAGCTCCCTGACCTCACACATGAAAATCAAGACTATGTAAGCCGTATTTCCTATACATGCTACCCGCATGTTCTGATGCATGGCTGGATAATAGACATGTTTAGTAACCTGTACCCCTAATGGCTAGGATAGTTAAGAATTATTATCATACAAAATAGCATCCCATGCCATTAATAATTCCACTGAAGTAAATTATTCGTGAACTGAGGCACAGCTCACTGGGTTTGATTATCTGAAGGATTTCCCTGGCATGCAGAGTGTTGGTGTGCAGGCATCATCCCCTCTGCTTCTCTGCATGGCTGTGGTCCAACTGAGAAGTGCTGGGGTCAGTATGAGGGGGTAGTTGAATGGACTGTAGTCTAACAAGAGAGAGGAAAGCAGGCAGGGGCACAAGGTGTCTCGGCTCTGCTATTGTTTACCATGAATATACACAGCAAAATAAAACCTTTCTTGTAAATGGGTGGCGTGACTTCTTTTACAAAGGAACCACGACTCTCTCCTGTATCTGGGCCTGCTACAGGGGCAGAGCAGCAAATCCCAATGCCTCCTTTAGGACAGGTTGTAAAATTATGTCTAAGGATTCAGCACTTGTATGGCCGGGAATATATCTGTACTGGGAAACTTTCAAGCTCCATATCAGAGGCAGTCCTATGGCTCTGGGCGCAGGGAGGGCTACAACTGATAACCCCTTTTATGAACTATCTTCCTCCTCTTATTTTCAATCACTTGGGTTCTCTCTAAAGCATCCTCATGAATTCCATCAAGCACCTTGCATCTGGCATTTTTAAAACTGTGAATTCAATTTTCAGTCTGGTGATAAGTATTAGCAAACTTAACTTGAGCTTGATGTTGGATTTCATCTAGTAATGGCTATTTGAGTCCCCTAGGAGCACCCCTCTATCTATGTTTACAAAGCTCCTATCTCTTTTTGGCTGTTTTCATGTCATGAACAGTGTTGTCTCTGTTCATTTACAGCCTGCTGTGCTAAAAGCATCCTCTGGAAATGGCTGGTGGGCAGCATATTGTTGTCTACAAATCTGATTAAAAAAGGTATCTCTAAACCTTTTAAAAGCTACAGGCAGCCCTGCTATTTGTCTTTTCAACTTGTAGAAACAACCTGATACTCTTCAAACCAAAAAGTGCTACCAGATGTTAATGGGCAGTTACGGTTATATGGTTACCTATATGGTTGCCATAACTGGGTACTCCCCAGCACAGGCGTGTGATATTAGGAGTACTACACTGGTGACTGTGCTTCAAATTGCGCTTGGGAGGAGGCACAGTGGAAGTGATGGGTAAGGGAAGCGTGTGCATAAAGAAAACATCACTCAAAGCCTCTTTTTCCCAGGGTCAAACAGGTCTGTGCTCATGTTCAGAGAATGTAGGGTGGGCTTGGAAGGCTTTGGCCCCATCACCATATGAGAGCTGGGTACAACACAGACTCTTATGGCATCGAGGCACTGCCTGAAGGCTGGAGAGCTGCAGAAGACACCAGTGCAGGGGCTCTTGTTGATTCCACTTGCTGATTCCACTGCCTGCTCCTTCACCCCCAAGGACAGTCTGGGCCTAAAAGCTGCAGGAGAGCTCTTACTGTTCAGTTTATTTCAGTATACATGATAATTTAATTCCCCATCAAATGTCACAGGGACTGTTCGTATTTGTGTGAGCTATTTCTGCCCACAATGTGTGTTTATTCATTACCGACTCTGCTATCTGTCTTTAATTAGTTCCTCAGCTGAGTACTTCAAGCTGTGCTGTGCACGTCTGGAATGTTTCTTGTTTTACTAATGAATTTAATTTCAGGAAGCTCCGTGATCATAGCTCACTCACTATGAACTACTGACTCTTCATGTGTAAATAAAAAGGAAGAGGTGTGGAAGGCCCCAGGCTTGCTTTCTGTGATAAGTGATGATGTTTACTTGCCTAAGTCTCTTCAAGACAGTGAGTACAATTAGGAGAGGGGGGACAAGGAACAAGGTGGAGAGAGAAACCTACAAAGTAAACCACCATTTCTCAGAAGATCTCAAGAGAAAGGTCTAGTCTAATCATTCTTCCTAGCAACGTGTATTCAATACAGTCAGCAGAATTCAGTATCTCTGAAGCCCAGAATAAAGCTGATATGAATTGAGGCTGACAACCTTACATGTTATGTTTTCTTTGAACATAAAAAAGTATTTGCTGGATCCCTAGTAGTAGCTCTGTGTCTAATTACAAAGGAATGGGAATGTTTGAGATGGTGTTCAGGTCATTTCTAACTTTGGCCATGTAGAAGCACATGATTCAGCATCAGAGTAAGCTGAATGGAATGAAGGATTATGGTCAGATTTCTATAAATGAATGAATCTGGTACTTGGGAAAGTCAATCAGGATGATTAGTAAAAGGAATACATTTTACAAAAAAAGAAAAAAAAAGAATTAGAAGAGTTTGGCTAGGTTAGTTTAGCTAAAACATTGAGAGGAGACAAGATGCCACTTCTTTCTTACCCTTAAAAGGATATAGATTAGACATGAATTTGAGTTGATTGCAAATCTAAAGTTGTTTTGTATCTACCTGTGGAGTGACACACTGAAATACTGTTGCAGACAGGAGATTTACATGATGGGACTTTACTGGCTTTATGGAAGTAATTCCAGAAGAATTGATGGAGATAGGCAGCACAGTTCCCGATATATGTCCTATGGTCTCTGGCTTGTTAGGATGCCCACAAGAGGTCGAAAAGAGATTGGATTACTGTTTACAATACACATTGTATTGCTTCCACACTACTGAGGATCAGGAAGGAATGGGGTTATTTTTGTGTTGATACTCCATTCCTCTGGACACCACAGATTTGTGATTGCTAGACAGGCACAAATGAATAATGCTAAAGAATTTCAGCTCCTTGGCTATGTGGTTGGCAGTGGTCAAAGAGAAGTGTCATGTGTGGAAAGATGTCTTCTGTGCTGGTTGGACTACAGCATCAGTAGTAGTTACCTGTTAGCAGGATTGTCTTGTACAACCCACAAGGAAAGGCCTGACTTCGAGATCTTGACTCATGAAACCCCACGCGATCTCTGCCCTTTTCCTGATTCACAAGGAAATAAGCATTTAAGGCATTTATATTTAACAAGCATTCAAGGACTGAAGCATGTGATGTATGAGAAGAGTCTGAAGGTTTGCTTGTCCTGAGAAAGTCTCTGAGGGAAGCTAATTGCTGCGTTCACTGCCTGATGGGTAGTTCTAGAGAAGACAAATACAGGCTCTTCTCAGAAGTGCAAAGCAAAAGATCAAGAAACAACAGTCACAAATTGCAACACAGAAAATTCCCACTGGATATAAGGAAAACATTTTCACAGAGTGGTTAAGCACTGGAACAGGTTGACCAGAGAGGACAGCAGAAACTTCCTCATAAATTTGCATAAAATAGAAAAGGGCCTAAGCATCTTGATTTGGGCTTGAAGTTAATCCTGCTTTGAGCAGGAGATTGGACTGAAAGACCATCGAAGGTCCCTTCAAACCTGAATTAACCTATGATTGTAAGCCTTAGTCTTCCAGCTGAGCTCAGAAGCAATTCCAAAATATCTCACATTTTATGATCTTTAGGAATGTAATGTCTCAATCTGGATGGTAAGAAAGACATAAAGCAATTTGCAACAACAGAATCAAATGTTGTGCTTTTTTGATGTGTCACTGTCCAACAGATTTTCTGACTGGAAGGTGGCATACTCTCTGCTTTTGAAATACTGCTTTACTGCCATGTCTGATATTGTTGGCTTCTCTATATCCTCTTCGGACAACTGGTAGCCCACCTCCCTCCACTCCCTTTTAGAAAACATTTTCAGTACAATGCAAAAGGGTTTTTGTCAACTAAGGGCTAAAAAGAGAAAGATCTATAATAATGAAAGTCTATGCATTTTTATCATTTAAAGGCTCAAACAGTGCATGGATTAAAGCAGAACGTCAGCAAACACCGTTTCTTGTTGCCACGGGAAGTTGTTAACAGGTTGCTAACACACCTATCAGTTGACTTGACAGCTTCAGATGCTGGTTTCCATTTTTCTCAAATCCTGACTATTGCTTTAAGGATCTTAATTTCATTTGGTTTTCTGAGCCTGGGATAGCTGCAATGCACTGTATGATAACAACATTTTTATTTAATAACTGACTGTCCTTATGGGACCCCAAAGTTACCTTACGATATTACAGAGAACAATCAGATTAGCCACCTGAAATACAGCATGTGTAGAGAGAACAGGAGAGAGCTCTCTGTGCATGATGATATACAGAGATAAACTTCAGAATACAGATGAGTAGAGTATCACTTAATTACGTTATAATTTAAGCAAGACTGAAGCTACTGCAAGAATGTTTATACTTTAGTTTACAAAGGTGAAAGCTCACAATTCTCTATCTCAGCACAGGAAATTACCTTGTGTTGAAAGAAAGGAGAGAATGAGTGTGCCTCCCAGGAAGCAAATATCTAATTTATTTACATATTTTCTAACAAAACTTGTCATTGCTACAAAACACTGAAGCTTCTGAAAGTTTCTTGAACCTGATCGTGGAACGCAACTACACTGACTTGATTGTGTTGAACACTTTAATTTGGACACTTAAAAAACTTTTTCAGTTCAAACCCTATTTACTTAGGAAATATAATTAAACAGTGATGAAAAGGCTCTTTTGTAAAATGATAAAAGTCAAAGTCACAAGGATGTCCTTCCAACAATGGGAATTGGGCTAATAACCAATGTGTTCTGTTTCAAATAACTTATGGTTTTCAGTGTTGGCATGGCAAGTGTTTTTGTGAATTTTCTCTCCTTTTATGATGGGAAATAATAAACATTTATTGGGAAAATCCCTTCTCTACCACATTTCTGGAAGCAGTTTAACTTTCCTGGAAGATATCCTGCCAACTCTGGATCAGGTTTACTTCTGCCTGCACCTGAAATACGAAGACACAATAACTGTTCATAACAATAAATTGTTTTAAATGTAACCTTATCATAGCAAATCTAAAATAAATGATAGCCAAGTGAATGGGGCACAGATATATGAACTGTGTTCCACTGCTAATAACTGAGTTACACTGATTTAGTTCCTCAGGTTTAAGAAGCAGAACTATTTGCAGTGATAAGGCAAAAGTTTTCCACCTGCAGGAGTTCACGAAATCAAGGGTAAATAATATAGATACAGCGTGCAAGTTGAAAATGGATTAGTGGAAGAAAAGGCTGAAAAGAAGGTTTTGAAACCCTAAGTCACTATTGCCTTTCTTTCCGTAACGGCTTCCTTGAAAGCTGTTCTCATGAAAAATCCTGCTCCTCTGAATCAGACCAAATCAGATGTGCAGATGATTCTTCAGAAATGAGAGTTGAAATACAGGCATTTAAAAATGTTAGAATTTGCTGCTTAATATTGTAAAGCTGTAAGCTTCATGATTCTGTGAGCTTAGCTACGACTTTCCAAGTACAGATTACTGTAAGCTCCTAACAGTAAATGGATAGAACTGCCTTGAGTTGCTTTAATGAGAAAAAAAAAAGACAATTTTATAAAGTAAAGGATTTTCCACTCATCACCTTTTAATTCTCTCTGAGCTGATTCAAAGTTAAAACCTTGATTAAAATTATCAGCATTTTCAAATTTCTTCTTTTTTTTGCCTTAAAGAACCAAGCAGGCACCTCATAGAAGATGGTTTCAGCAGGAAGCTGGCACCTCATAAAAGAGGAAGAATGAAGGAGAATTGCAACCCTTCCACTGAAAACTGTTCTCTAAATATTGAATTTATGGCACTTCACAAGTTGTAACTTTAATTTGGAGCGCAGCATATTCAGACCCAGAAATTTAACAGTGGAAGTTCACACTATGGCACCATCAATGGAAAAGGGAGTAAGTAGGCAATTATTCATATTTCTCTTACAGTTTTCTAGTCCTTTTCCTCCCACATTTCCATTTTTTCCACAGAAGACAAAAGTCAGAAAAAAAGGTTAAAAAATAGATCTGAGAAAAGAAATAGGAGGTTAATTCTTCACATTGTATCTATTCTATTTCTCTCAAACTATTGTTACATTCCCTTTCTGACTTCTAATCACTTGCCAAAAATACACAACTTTGCAACCCTTTGTTAAATAGGTACTAAAGCTGTTCCTTTGGGGACCACATCACAGAGATCCATAAAAATCTAGAATGACCTGCTGCTTCTTTGAGAGAAGGATCAGGATACATTCCTTAGAAAACCCTCGTAAGCACTGAGTGGGATGTGATATACACACCAAATACTGCATATACATGTAATAGGACTTGATGAGGGGAGTATTTTGACAGGTAGCTGTCAGAATTCAGCCCCACAATTACAGGATGAGGAAAGGAGCCTGTGGGATGAGAAATCATTATAAAATGCAGCTGTGATTGTGGAATATATACTTGACCTTCCTTTTATTCAACCATTAGATAGAAAATGTTCAGCTATTTTAAAATCTTGTATTAAGACATAATTAGAGTTAGGTTGGTTCTCTAGTACAGAGATCAATGGTGCAACTTTAACAAGCATTGAGGGTCCCCAGTTTCTTCTTTATTGGTGATAGAGCATTTCTTAGTGTTACTGAGCTACTTTGTGCTGCGTGCCAGTGTCGGGTGCTGAGAGGTTAGATGAGCTCCTTTACAACTGCATATCCTCCATCCTGCTGCTACTCATTTATCTGTGTCTAAATGAGACTGAATTTGCATAACTTACACATAGCCATGAACAAAACTGACCTCACCCAACCTCACCTTCAATCATTTTTTGCCTTTTCCTGTTCTTTCTGCTCTTTAAATGTCAGTCAGTGCTGCAGGAATATGCAAGCCAGAAGTATTAAAGTGAGAAAGAGTTTCACCTGAAAATTGGATATAGATAATTTCCTCCATTTTATACCTCACTTCTGAGATTATTCAGTCTTATGGGGTGAAATTTAAAGGTGACCATAAATTTGTGCATGTAATTGACAGAATTCCAGCAACTTATCATTCCTAGTTTAGTCTCAGATTCTACTACTTCCTTATTGCTTCACTGACATCTTCTCACCGCTTCTCTATATGCCATGGGAATTATTTCATCTTTGCATTCTTAGATTTTGCACCCTGCACAACTGTTTTTCTTACTAGGCTATAGGTAAGATACTTTGGTAAGTGTAAGATGCTAATATGCATTATAATCACATAGATGGTAAAATGCTTGAATCATAATTAAAGCATAACTTTAACGGATTTGAGTTTAATATGAACAGCTACTGTATGTCATCTATCAGACTAACGACTCTTTGCTTAAATTCCCTAGGAGTTTAGAGACAATACTTTACATGAAATGCTTCAGATACTTCTTTTTTGCATTAAAGAAGACGAGATTAACCTGTAATATAATCATAATGATGAGGGGAATTTGAATAAAATTAGCTCTTAATTGCATTTGAATTCTGTATCTCTGAAACATAAAGCTCATAACTCCCCTATGGAGTCTCACCATTTTTTTCTTTTACGACCGGTTGGAGAATTGATCAAGGGCATTGATTGCCATATGTTTTCATTACTTCAGCAAATACATAAAGAGAGTCAAATTTATTAGCTCTTTGAAATTCGAATGAACTGCCTTCTGTAGTTTATACCAACACACACAGTTAGGCAGAACTGAATGCATGTGAGAATTAATTAATTGTAGGCAATCTTAAACCAGGTAAAATGTCTCTGTCACTGTCTGGCTTCCACTTCATGAGGAATCTGGAAAGTATGGAGATGTAAATTGTGGAACTCTGCTATTCCTTGTATATAAATTCAATATATGCACAAAACAGGAGAGACTTTAATTTTAAAAGACCATAAAGAGTGCACAGAAAAAGTGACTGGCAGGAAAGTATACAGTAAAGGCGCATACTCAAAAGGGATACTGTCATCATACTGCTTTCCTGTCCTTAAGGAAAAGTTTCCAACAATGTAAATTGTATTCATAATGAAAATACACACTAAATGACAGTAATACTTCCACACACCACAGGGTATGGGCAAAAGTGGCATAAGTCTAATTCTTCTGAACTAACCACACAGACACTATCAGATATTGGCAAAGCCTGAAAATGACAAACTACATCAAAAGTTTATGCTTACTGCCAAAAGGATCTCTCTTCTGTATGTTCTAACAAGATCAGTCCCATATGAAGGTTTTCTTTTTCTATCATCTTGCATATGGCTTGCACTGCACAACCTGTATGGGGCACTGGTTGTCCCAGTATGCCAAAATTATAACTTTAGCTCCACTTTTCTTTTATTCTCTTGCATAATTTGCAGGCATCCTGCTGCTTCAGCCACACATAAAAAGACACGTCCTTCTAGGATGATGGCTAAATGTTATGTGATGTGTACTTCTTTCTGCTCTGTGAGGTGAGTAGTGCTCACGGGTAGGGTTTGCTTTCAGAAAGCACAAGACAAAACCTGGCAGAGAGTGGGATACATTAGAGAATATTCAGATAAGACCCATGAGTCAATATGATTTATTGTAAAACTGGATCACTTTAGAAGTATTTATTCCATGAATACACTTGTATGCAAAGTTCTGAAAGAGAATTTTATGACTTATAATGAGTGCATAAACACAGAAATCATTAATCTTACCAACTCCTTGTTGGGTTACTGAGATTGTAGAAGAGGAACCTTACATTCAGGATGGCACGTAGAAAGAGCTCTCTCTCAATGAACCTTCCAGTGCTCTAGAGACTATTTCCTCTCAGTTTACTAGGCTGAAATGTCTCCTGTTGTACAAACACAAAGGAGTAGGAGAAAAGTATCGAGAACGATTATTTCATGTTCAGTATTAACATGATGGAAGAAAGTATTTTTTTGAATTTAAGTAATTCCAGCCATACATATTCAAGTGCTGTTCATAGCAATCTCAAGACAATTCCAAGCTGATTTGCAATTCCAGAGACAGTTCTTCTCATTTTAGTACTGTCCATCATGGATCATCTAAGCTAGACCTTATCTTGATGAAAACTTGCATAACAGTAAGGTATAGGTTAAATTTGAAGGTTTTTCATTTACAACAGCAGAGGATCGGTTTTGAGTGTAATTATAGTCCTTCTGAGAATTGGTTGCAAATGAAAAAGGATGACAAAAGTACCAGCTCGTAAGTCAGCACTCGGAGCACTTCCCTGCTTAGGAAGGATATGAGAACATGTGTTAAGAGAAGCCATGAGAGGACAAACTCTACCCTATGCCCACCTTTAAATCTCTGCATGTTTCAGCATAAGAGAGAAATACTCTAAATTCATGTGAACAACAGAAGTTTTCCAGCTCCTTCAGGACAGGTGAAGTGTTATTCACATGGCCAGAAATAGCCTATACCTGTATGAGACAACTGGCCACAGTCTAAGATTTCCTGGGAGGTGAGAAAAGGAAGAGTTCTCTTACAAACAGAAAGGCACTGCAGGAGGGCATTCCAGCATAAATACTAAACTAAATTCAAGTTAAATTTGCCAATAAAAGCAAATCATGCCGTATGACACAGGGTTAAAGGTGAAGAGAAAGAGCTAGACCTAACTATGAGAAAGTAAGTTATTTAAATCAGATATTAAACAAGTGTAAAAGAGTGGATTTGGTTACTTAGAAAGTTTTAGGAAGATGACCTAGTGGGTCATTTTTTTTTGTCTTGGGTCTCTGAGGAAAGCAACCACATATGAAGAATAATCACAGCAATTTGATTAGCTGAACTGTATGATCCCTACCCAAATCCTAAGGGAACGCTGTTATTTTATCACCTTCAACAAAAATCCACTGAAAAAATCAAATAAGTCTGAAATAGCACTTCTTGGTTGTCAGGCTGCTTTTACGAAAGAAGAAAAGGAAACCTCTTCCATTTAGCATTGGGATGACTGGGATAAACAGCGAGCACAATGTCCTGATGTTCTTTGGGTCAATCTGTATTCTACTCGAATTTCACAATACACAAGCCAGTGCAACAGATAAAGACATGCTGGGATAACAGATGTAGAAATTCAGCAGACAAGTGTTTATGTTTACTAAGGCAGCTACAGTTCATGGGGAAAACATTAAATTCTTAGATGGATCAAGATTTGACTTATATTCTTTTTTTGGGGAGATGGTATCATTGATGTTAATTTTCATTTAATACAGAGTTTTCACTTCCAGTAACCTGTAAGACAAGTCACTATATTACTGAATGTTGTCTAAGATACAGCTGAAGTACATTGCTTCTACTGAAATTCCAGCTGGATCTTTTAGCAATTCAAATTGGGTTTTTTTGCTGGGATACTTTCCAGCTTACCTTACGTATGTATGTAACAGTAACATCACTGCTGGTCTGACCAAGTCAACACATTGCATACCGTACTACAGAAATGGTCTTATTCATAGATTTAAAGTGTAACTAAAAACCTCACTGTAAGGCAATGCTGTTTTTTCCTGAAACTCAGGAAAAATCAGTTCGAGATGTTGAAAGTGTCCTCAGTTTGGAATGTAATGAAAATGGACTAACCATGCATATGAAACAGTAGATCTATTTTCATGGCAAGGAACAATCCTGAGTCATTAACCTGCACATATATTTTATAACAAGCACTTAAGGAATACAAACCCACACCTTATCAAGGATACCAGCTGACCCTGGCAGTGTTCTAATACAAACCCAGAGTCACAAAAAATGCCTGTGTCCACCACAGTCATTAAATAAGCCAACTCGACTGGAACATTCTACAAGGAAATATGAGAGTCAAGCCAAAAGTGATATTTAGAAGTGAAAGAAAGAAAGCATCAAGTCATGAAAGGAGGAATGATGAGCCATGGTCAAAATCACTGAATAAAAGAATTCAAGGTATATTTCCCTGGAGTATACACTGTCACACACACACACAAACAAAATCAATGCACTGATGAAAGAACTGAGTTTTGATTTGCTCCTGAATTTCTGTCATCTGTTAGGAGACTTTTTGGTCTGACACTGCAGATCCTACATGAACAGGGCTGATACTGGTCTTAATGAAAACTTAGTTTAGAAAGAACCACAGTCAATGCAGCTGCTTCCTCCTCCACATTTTGAAGATTAAAGATAATAGAAGCAAAACACAGAAAATGATTCATGACTCAGAAATCGAACTTGTACTGGGAAGGTAAAAAGTGTACACTGGAGGAGATGGAAAATCCATAAATCCGAGCTGTGTAAAAAACATCTCCCCCTTAAATTCTGTCTTTATTATAGCAGAAATGGAACAAAAGAAAAATACATTCAAGGAGAAAGGCAAATCTACAGCAGAATAGTCAGCCTATTGCCCTCTGGGCTTATAAACAGGAGACTTGAATCAAAATCCTTGGAAGTCCTTGGGAAAAGGATACTCTTAGCAGGTTACAAATACAGGAACTTTGAAAAAAACCCAGTATTTTCCTAAGGGGAATGAAGAGGAAGTTTTGATAAGGTGCCAAAAGTCACAAAAGTGATTCTGATTCAAAATGATTATTGATGAAATCTCTGTAGCAATAGTCCCAACACAGTAAGCTAAGATCTTCAGTTTGGTTAGAGAAGAAATTACCACATCCATTTCTGCAGCCTTGATCTACCATCTCAGGCTGAGCTTACACAGAAAAATAACCCCACATACTTGTGTCATTGTCTAAAGGGAGAAGAATCAAGATGCCCATCTGCATTACAGTGGAATAACATGAAGAGTTGGACAAGATCTTTCTGCTACTGGTCGGACAAGGTCATATGCAGCAAGGCTGAGGAGTACAGGTGCTATTACATTAGTATTAGTACAACTGTAATAGGTCTCTAAAGGGATTTTAATCAAAGATATTTAAAGAGTAAAGCTGTTTAATTAGTGGTTCTACATTGGCCCTTTTTTCTAGATCCTGCAAAGAATATATTCACTTGAGAAAAAGAAGAGTAGTTTCCTTATCCAATTTTACTATTGAGTTTCAGGACTGGTTTTCCCTTTTTAATTCCATCTCAGCTTAGAGGATCTTGAGAATATGCTGATAAACTGCCCTTGCCATTCTGTAAATACAATGCTCATACAGCAGTGTCCAGGAAGGACAGCTTTGCTTTAAGTCTGGGTAGATCTGACATTTGCTCAAAATCCTTGCTTGATCTTTGGATGCAATACAATGCCCGAAACTCCACCAAATTCATATCCTGGTTATGCACCTGCTCTCCATAAAATTGGGTAAGTCTGCTCTCCTGGTAAGTCATCACTTAGAGAAATCATAAAATATTTAGAAACCACTAAAATAGCAAATGGAAAAAGAGACTTCCTGGATATTTTATCCAAGGTACAAGACAGGCTTCAGGCAAGATTTATGGGATTTCTGCCACAATGACCAGATGAGTCTTCATCATTCTGGTACAACACGGCAGCTTAAGCAATCTTTTAGAGGGGTAATAGAGGTCTTTTTGGCTGACTACTTTTCAGGATGCAAACAGTGCTTTGTGAGGTGTAGTTAAATATGAAAAGTACTTCTGGAACACAAAGATGGATAACCATGCATGGCCAAGTTTTCTGGTTTTATTCCCAACAACAGCCACCATCCAAGCTTGCCCAGAGCAGCCTTAATCTGGTCATAAATCAGTGGAATAGAGAAATGAAATTGTCCTTTGTGGGACCAAAAGAACATCTGTATTTCTGAAAGAAGAATCTAGTGATTTTTGCAATCACAATTCTGCAATAAGTGTACCACATTCCTGATGTTCCTTGGTCCATGTCAAGCAAATGGCACTGAGTTGAATGATTTTCAGATTTACTTTGGTCAGTCAATAGTGTAAGAATGGTTAATTGTTGTGGCTCTCATTGATGAATTGATTCTTTCTGAATTTGACGGGTATGGAAGGAAAGGAACTGCATGAGACAAGTATCTTCCTCTTCTTTAATCCTCCTTGCCCTCAAATAGCAGGCTTTCAGCTGTCTGTTCTTATGGACTGCAAAGGCCAGCAGCTCTGCTGTACTCTTGCAGTTCTGAGGTCCAGTTGTGACTGGGCCTAGGTGATACATCAGTGTCTCTAGGTGTTACACAGAGGTAGCTACGAAGTACATGACAAATTATACTGTAATTCTCATGTGAGAATATGGCCCTTCATGTGCTGCAAAATATCACTAGACTATGAGTTGATACATCACATGTCGTGGACAACCCTCAGGGCAGTATGAGAGAAGCTGTCACAGGACTGGCAGACCCTACAACAGCAACGACAAAACCTTCTAAATAGGTAAATATTTATCTGACTGTTTAGGCACTCTTACCTTTTCTACCTTCCTTCCAACCAGAGCAATAATCTCTATTTCTCTGCCCGTCTTTATACCTGTAACTGAATTTCGTTTACCACCTTCAAAAATTACACAATAGCTACATACAAAATACATGCAACTGAAACTGCTGTGCTGTTGTGAGTCAACATCTTTTAATGATGCTGATTTTGATGCATGTAATATATCCAAAGTGGATTAATTGTTTTTCAACATCCCTTTCCACAAGTTCAGCACTTTGGATCTTTCTTCCCTTTGGAACAAAAGCACATTTTGAAATTTTGGAATATCCCCCAGGACAGAAACCTTGTTTTCCACAAGCTCTAATCCATGGTGAGACAGTTCTGGTCTGGGGTACAGCAGCTGTTGTATATGGTCAAGAAAGAATACAAAGGAGAATGCTTAGTAAATGCACTGGGAATATAAAATGGGTGCTTTTACTAACTGTCAAGGACTAGGTTTACATTATCTCCCATGAGAAAACTTACAGAGGTTTTTGACAATAATATATGGTCATGGAAGTAAATTCAAATTTATTCATAGGCAAAGGTTTTTTTTAAACTATAAATCATATTTGTAAAGTTCAAACAGAAAATTCAATTAATCAGGATGTTCAGAATACAGCCGTTCACTTTCCCAAATGGCTGTGTCACTCAGTCACACTCTCATAAAGGCTCCTGTCTGCCCAAATGAGGTTTCATTTATACTAATATTTAGAAATGGCTCACACTTTAGAGACTGATATTTCGAGCAGCACTCAGATTTAGGATATGAGGAATACAGGTGCAACAAAGATGCTATTTCATTATTTCATAGTCATCAATTTTAACAGCCTATTACCAAAATGTTTGTCAAACACAGCTGAGAAAGAAACACACACAAACTGACCTGTGATTAGTCAAACACCATAAATAGCAAGCATCAATAGCTGATGTGCAAGTCTGCAAACATCCCATGATATTTGTTTCACAGAATCACAGAATTAACTAGGTTGGAAAAGGCCTTATGATCATCAAGTCCAACCATTACCCCAGGACTGCCAAGGCCACCACTGAGGGCCTCATCAACACAGTTTTTGAACACTTCCAGAGATGGTGATTCTGCTCATTAGGCATCACATTCATTAACAAAATCAGGAGGAATCATTTGCACAACCCAGAAAGACCACAAACAGAAAACCAGGCTAAGCATATTTGCTTGTATCACTGCGCAATGGCCTAGAGTTTTGAGACACCAGACTGGGACCCAAACAACTTTCGCACTCATCCTGCTGGATGACTCTGAGTGTGTCAGAGTGATTTCCTCTCAGCTGGGATTAACTGTTCCAGCTTAAGGCAGGAATAACAATATTGATCTTCTTTGTAAAGTACTCAGAAACATGCAGATGGAAATCATGTAGCTGCAAAGCAGCAGAGGAGGAAGGACAAACCATACTCATCCCTTTCATGCCATGTTAGACGCTGCTTACAACCAGGTTGTTCAACCTGAATGTTCTATGCCCACCCATCATTGCAATCTCATAGACTGACTTATAGCACTCTTTACCAGCATCTGAGGATGGATTTTGTATTTTTTATAGACCATGAAAATACTAGTTATTGTAAATTAAATCAGGCAACCTTTCGTTACTGCACCTCTTGTAATAGAATGTCCTTCAAATACAGAGGACAAATATAACTTGTGTGCCAACTGCATACAGTTTAAGTTTTCAAGTGTGATTTTAAAAGGGCCTTAAGCAGTTGCTCTCCCTTCGGTGGTGAATTTCACCTTCTGAAATATCACAGAGATTGAAGGAGAAATACAATCCTCCTCATTGCAACCCAACTTTTTTTTGTGTGCATGTGAGAAGTGATTTATCCATTATACTGATTTACCCTATCACCTGCTGATCAAACTGGAGGACATGCACCTCCTATCAGCACTCAGCCTGGACATCTGAGGTTACCACAGAAAACTCTCAATGTTTCACATGGAAACATCTAGCCCAGATATGATTAACACTTGAAAACAATCCTCTCAAATTTTATACACCTTTAAACAGAGTTTACAGCAATAAGGTTTCCCATCATGCTACTATTTATATCCCATAAACACAGTTTACAGTGATTATGCATATCAGTGATAATGATGCTGACAATAGCAGTCAACAAAAGCACAGATCTTGAGGAATATTCTTAGGCAACATGTATTACTGCTTATATCTACGGAAACTTAGTTGAATACTCAAAGTTGCCACCTTTACTATAAAATAAAGACAAATATTGGTATTTTAAATGCAAAGATGAACCACTTTATGTGCAGCTTCATAGACAAAATTTCTCGAATCACATTATGCTTTCATAGAATGAAGTCTCTTGAGGAACAGCCACTTCTCTGAGTTTGCATGGGGTGTCTAAAATCTCACTAATTTACAATTTAGTTTTCTTTCTATGCAGGATAAGTGAATAAAAACCGGCCAACTTACGATCTCCTTGACAACGCACAGGACCCACAGATATCTTGGCTTCAGACCCAGGCCGGTCAACGTCTCCAACCACTATCTGACTCACTGGTAGGTGCTCTTTGTATGACAACATCCCAGTGTCTTTTCTCCTGAATGACAGAGAAAAAGAAAGCAATTGTGAAATAGATGAAAATAATTTCCTTGAACGTTATTATAGTTCAATGAACTAAGTACCAAGAGAACAGGTATGCAGCAATTACACCAGCACAGTGTTACCTATCTCAAACAACATCAGTTTGAGCAATAATGCTGTTTACTGGGAAACAAATGGATAGCAGTTACTGTCACCCAGGAACACAGGCAAAGTAGCATGGCCAGTCCTGGACTCAGCTGGGCTTGTGTGGGTCTCCCTGCTTTCCCGACTGACCAGCTCCATGCTAGTAGTTAGCAACTTGCTGTTGATCTTGCTGATGTCTTCTGAGAGGGAAAGATACCCTAATGCTTCCTAGAAGTGTATCTTTATTGCTCTAATTGCTGCCAGTTATTATACCTCTGCATATCAAGTGCTTCTTTTATGTTTAACATTTTTAGTATTATATTAAAAGAGGGAAATTAAAAACTAATTATCTCAAAGGCTTGTCATAGTTCTGTCATTTCTAATACTAAATGACTAAGTCCAAAAGCTCTAAACCTGTGAATCTAAGCACAAGTATAGAGTTCAAACCCCATTTTAGTTAGCAAGACCACTAAAATTCAAATTATAGTCATGTCTAAAAGCTCCTCATTTCACCTGCAGTGAAATGCAGTAACCTGGTGCCTTTTTCATGCCTAGGTCAAATCACTAAGCAGAGTTACAGCACATATCCTTTATAATTTCAGAAGCTGAATGCAGCTGGCATGTTGAGTGCTGTTTCTTCCAAATATCAAATAAAATGAACCAAAATATATCAGATATTTTATCTCTAAGGTGCATTTTTGTTTATTTTTTGTTTTATTACTGTTTGGTTGGGGTCTTTTTCACATAAACACATGGAAGACCACAAATACACACACAGGAAAAAACTCACTACATACAGTGTTAAGAATATGCTTTTTGACACAAAAGAAAGTAAGAGGAAGCAAAATTAAACCATTTTTTTTGGCTCTTTCTTTTTAGCTGTACCTTGGCATGTAACTGAGTATCTAAAGTAAGCAACTTCTTGATCTAAAAATTAATTTCTTTGTTCAAAAATACCATAGGATGAAGAATGAATTCAGGATCTGGAAAAGTTACTGAAGAGCACAATACGACTGTAACTGGGAACTTGTAAGGATTTCAGGAAACTGAAAGTCTTTTTCATCTCTAGTTTGGATGGTTCCATGACCTGACTCATATTGCTAATAACTAACTGGAAGCACAGCAGGGACCTACATAATGTGTGATAATGCTTGGAGTTTTTCAGTAGCACAGTAGTATTTTCCAGTAGTGTCCCCAGTCATCATCCTTAGTGGGTCCTTCTGAAGAGACTGTTGGCAAAACATTCTTTTTAAAAGCAGCACAACTGAAGTAATTAAGAAAACAACCATCACAGATCATTGGAACTCTTGTCTGCTCTCTGTGATGAAGAGAGTCATTAGAGATTTAATTACTAGAGTTTTTCAAATAGAAGATGACTGTTTTCCTGAATCTGCATGTTCTTCCCCTTCAGAGCACTTGCCTTTCTCCATGGGCCCTTTGTATTGCTGAGATCATTAACCCTCTCTAGTTGGACACAGCTATACCAGGTGCTGTGTTGGTGACGCTGCTCCACAGGACTGCTAGGAAGGAAGAAAACCAGAGAGGAATAACCCTCACAGGCTGCTTCTGCAGATTGTGCTAGGTTGTAGCATGCTGCTGTTCATCCACAGACTGCAATGCCGTTTACAAAGGTACTGTATTCATCAACTTGGAGACAGATGATACATGAAAAGGAAGATTAAAGGACTTTCTTTTTAAGGAAGGAAGGAGTGAATATAAAGCCATGCATATAGACCTAATCTTCCATCGCTGCTAAAGACCTGTATCCATGGGACTCACTCCCTCCTAATAGAGGATAAATGTAGGCCATCTCTTTACTCTTTCTGAGATTTTCCTCTGAGACTAGCTTTCTCTGTCGATTGTTACTCTTTCAAAGAATGCTTTAAAGACAGACGTGCCTGTTTAAAAAGAAAGAATTCTTCAAAGAGCATTAGAAAGAAAACTATCGGCATTTCTCTTCTTCCCTTCCCCTCTCACAAAAAGGGCTAATATTTCAGCTCCAAATAAGGATGTCAAAGGGCTGCCCTTTTCCTGTCACTAATAGCTTCCATCTCCTTTGAAGGAAATAAAAAGGAGCAGTAACACTTTTCGTCCTCTTTACTGACCATGTTTCTACTAATTTTAATATTTGACTTATGCATTTAGTGATACAGTCACTTTAAGGCTGTTGCCATGACAATAAAACTACATGTTGAGTTCTGTTCAGAAATAGCCTTATTTTCTGATAATTGCTTACTTGTCTCATCATCATTCTCAACTACACAGAAGCTCTTGAGGGCTAGGAGTACTGGACAAAGAGTTAGGGAAAGGGAGTTGTCTTTTCTTCAGCAGATCCTGCATAGTTTGCTTGCTCATAACAAAAAAGGGATAACGATAGCTTCTGGTCCACACGTGCACCAAATAGACATATACACTCAAGACACTGAGTGGTTTTGCTATGCTTTTCTAAGGTACTTGCAGTTCCTCTGGAAATAGCAATAAGTGCTGACCAAGTCAAAAAAGTTATAAACCTAAGACTGATTATAATGCTTGACTTTGTACTACACACTTAGAAATAATCACAGCTGGAGCACTCAATTCCTGCAAGTGATAATGTTCCTGCCGGTATTTAAAGACTTTGCACATTAAGAGGGTGGAGAAAATCTCTGAAGTTTTCCCTCACCAAAGAAAATCCCCTTAAGAGAATAAAGATTGAATTCAGAGTGTGTCATATTCCTATTAATAGCCAAATGGGAGATGAATGAATCTGATCAAATCCTGTAATTATTACCAGGAGATATTGATGAAATCTCAATGTAATTTTCTATTTCTGATTTCTTTGCCTACATAGAACAGTCTGCAAAGTGCTTCAGGGTGCCTTTGAATGAAAGCAGCAGATATTAGTGTAAGATTTATCATTGTTTTGATTATGATCATCTACTTACTCTTTATAAGCATTCTGTGGTATGCATATATCAGCAAATGAGATATTCAAAGTAATGAGAAGATTCTGTATTGCTATTAATTTGCTTATATGATGATTTAATACAACCAGACTTCTGTTACTGGATTGATTTATTTTCTCCTATTTCTTTAGACATCACTTAATTATCAGTCCAGTCCTATAGGGAAACAAATAAAGAATGTACTACAGGTAGGAATGGAGTTAATTTTGAAAGATATGCTTACATGAGCTGAGGACCAGGAATTGTTTTGAGAATACAAATAAAACACCTACTGGATTGAAACTGCAGTATTAAACACATATTATTTAGTATCAGGACTCTAGTGATAGGACAGGTGATAGGTTTGAACTTCAACAGGGGAAGTTCAGGTTAGATGTAAAGAAGAAGTTCTTCCCTGTGAGGGTGGTGAGTCCCTGGCACAGGTTGCCCAGAGAAGTGGTAAATGCTTCATCCCTGGCAGTGTTCAAGGCCAGGCTGGACAGAGCCTTGGGTGACACATGGTCCAGTGTGAGGCTTCCCTGCCCATGGCAGGGGTTGGAACTGGATGATCTTAAGGTCCTTTCCAACCCAAACCATTCTATGGTTAGCTGTGATCTGAAGAACAAAAACTCCCAGATGTTCCCATTTCAAAGGTATTCAAATGATCACCTCTCTCAAGACCCAGATTTTTAGTATGCAAGTACCTTTATTGTAATCCCTGAATTTTTATGATCTGAGAGACGTATAAAGCAGTTTAGTCCAGCTAGTAGCTGCATATGACTGTAAAAAACACTGTGAAGGGGACTGGTGTGCCAAGAATTAGCATTTTCTCTCTTCCAAAAATATCTGGCAAGAATTTTATTTATATTTGAACTGCTAAGAAGAGCTGGTAATACAGAGAATTTAATGAACAATGCCATTTTGGCAGCAGCCTTAATAATCTGGAAGTGAGTTACTTGGAAATATGCAAGTTCTAATTAACAGGATTAAAACAAGGGCAAACAAAAGCTGGGATTAAAGTAGAACTAGCTAACTTTTGAAAGGATTTGATGAAAGTTAGTTAACTTTCTGTAATGTACATACCATGCAGCATAAAAGTCAGACTTTTAGATTCACCCTGTTCCCACAGCTCTGCGCTTCTAAGGAATTATAAACTGCCAACAATACACTCCAAGCTGAAAACTTCTTTTTCTACTTGAATTTGAGGTTCTCTGGGATTCTTTACAGGTCCCTTTCCCACCTTAGATACCACCCTTAAACATTAAACTGGAGCTAATGACTCTCCCTTACTGTGGCTCTCAAGAGGTATTATGAAAAATGTTTCATTACTTTATGGGACAGTATAAACAGTCAGAGAGTCATAATTCAACTTCTTTTCCCCACACTGGCATTAGACAGGCTGAAGTCCTACAAAATACGTTATTCTTGTATTCCTAACAGCAAAAGAAGTTTGAACTCTTAAAATTAAGGCTGATCTTAAGGCAGTTGAGTTTCTTATCTAGCACACAAACAGGAAAGAGTACCAAACTTTAGCAACATGCACTTCATTATGATGTAACCGGTATTTCGCTTGGGTAATCACAACCTATATAAAGATAAAATTGCCAGCTGTGCGGTGCAAACAAGGGTTTGTAAGAGGTTTGTTTCAGTAGAAAATGATGAAGTAAAACAGGGAGGCAGTCTGGATGTTTGTTTTTGAGAGCTCTCAAGAAGAGCTCACCTTCTCCTCACCTTCATCTAAATGATACAATGAAAGACCGCATAATCCCAGCACCCAAATTACTAACATAAACACGTCCATCTTTTGCCTTCTATTAGAAAAGACTAATTCTGTCAAACCCATGAGGCTGATAGTGTAGCAGGCATAAGTAATCCTTGTTTAGAAATTATACAAGATTGATTAAATTATTTTAGATTAATTTACTATGCAAGCATAATATTCATAACTAGTCCCACAAGAAGAATGATGAACAAATTTAAGATACCCTCAATGACAATGAACTATACAAAAGAAACACTGTAATGTGAATTCAGTCAGGTTAATTTAAGGAACTTCAAACCTTCTTTGAAGAAGAAATCATCTTAAATTAGCTATGCAAAGACATGTTTAATTCACACATTCTTCCTGGGATTGAGACTTAGATCTCCTTTTTCACTTTACACGCTCTGTCTGTCCCCTGACCTTTAAGATGAAAAAACTTCGGAATTAAATGAGGAAAAAAGTTTGCTTCTTTGGACACCTCTCAAATCTTATAATCCTGTAGCACCAGCCCTCTTAATTAAATGCAGGTGAATTTGAATCATCATAAACATCCTTATGAGGATTATATGCTTTAATAGTGATTAGAAAATTAACACTTTGCAAGGTATACAGTATACAAATCAAAAACTTGCTAATAAAATACCTCTTTTTAATGGAAGTTAATAAAACCTTGATTTTTTTTTTCCCAAAAGACTTAAAATACCATGAATCTTCCAAAGGCAGATTGTCTAAGAACCACTTTTCAATATGACCAGGCATGTGGGATTTAGCTGAATAATTTAATATGCCTGATGCTGAAACTGTATCACCACGGAATTTATGTAAGCAGTTTGGTGAGAGTTTCTGAGCTAAGAAGTTGACAGGAACCTGCTCCATTCCTTCCCTTTTCCTTGGCAAGAGATGAGACACCGAAACTTCTGGCAGCTCAGAAAGAACCTTGAAGTCCAGAAGATATGCCACTGCTATCACAGCACCTCCTGATGCCATGTGTGATAGAGATACGTTGAGAAATGGGTGAGAAATGGATCTCATTTAAATAATCCCTCAGGAAGGAGGCTGCTCCTAGAGGGCTCTTGCCTGAAAGGACTTCTTGACTTAGTCTGTGAAAAACTGAATAACCACAGCAAAAGGTGAATAATGGAGTGAGCAAACTGCGCTCTGCTTTCTTTTGAACTGTACGGATCAATTTCAGGGGAAAATTTGCTTCTTTTCAGTATTTGCTTATATTCTCCTTCCAACAGAACAGTGGAGACAGAAGGTTCTCCTTCAAGCAGAGCAGTTCCACTTACAAACTTCATTTCTTTAGTATTCCTTTCCAGGGCTCCTCTTCTTTTAAGGTCTAGCAGCTCCTCTGACTTGACTGTTGATTTTCCTTATTTCTATACCAAGACATTTGAAGAATGGAATCTACGAATCCTACTGTGCTGTAACTGATCTCCAGCACCTGATCTTTGCCTCTATCAACAATTTAATCAGTTCTCTGTCTCAGTTTCAGATTTTTTTAAGTAGGACAGGAAATACACATGGCATTTCCTTTGGGAGTAATGCTGAATCTTGCACTGAGATGTCCCTTCCTCTTTGGGTGATTATGGAAATAAGATTACTTGGGATTCAGATGAAGCAAAGACAAGAAAGTTCTCCTGTGGGCCAACATCTGAAATGGGATGCTATGGGGATTTGCCAAGAAAAATTGGCATCGGAAAGGGCAAATAACTCAAAGAAGCTTCTTTAAAAAGTTAGTTAAAAATTGCACTTGCCATTTTCAAACCAGTATGATTCTTTTACCTCAATATATGCCAAAATTCAAGAGATATTTTGAAAAATAATAGTTAATAAACTTGAAAATAACCTGCAATTCACAATGCCTAAAAAGTTTTCAAGTCAACCTTAGAAAGTTTAAAATGTGTTGTTTTATGACAGAAACACGAGAAAACTCTGTTCTCAACAGGCGTAATCAAACAAAGGACAATAAACTAAATGATCCATTCAGCTATTCAACATGCCCCCAAAAGTTAAACATCTTCCTTCATAATCACCTTGACAAAGAGAAACCTGCATTCCTTCCATGATCCATTCACACATAATGGAACTTTCCATGAAATCACAGGCTACTTTAGCTCCAAGGGAAGAAAATCCCGAAGGACTGTACTGAATACTGCCAGCTGCTTCCAAAATTCTCTGAATTAAACCCCCAAGCACTTTTCATTCCATTTTTGTATGTCTGAATGCACTATAGCAATGGTAACATTTTACTGTGTGCACACTTAGAAGTAGTTACCTAACAGAATGTGCGTTTTTCATATCTACACTATTGAATATTCTATTCCAAGATCTGGGCAGATAAATGATGAATTCTAGTCTAATTGTAAAGATATAAATATATCTATAGATAAATATCTATAGATATACGTATATCTATAGATAGATAGTTCATTTATTATTAGACTAACTAATAAATAGTCCATTCTACTAACTATCCACAAGCCTTTGCACCATGGCCTATCAAACTAGCAGAGCAAATGTGCTTCTGGCAGGATTTTTAAGGCACAAAGATCTGTATTGGAAGAAATATTAAAAATCTCAGAGCAGCAGCTCAGAGACTTCATTTCTTGGAGTTCTTGACAACTTTGACAGTTTTATTTCATATGACTGAAAGAGCTAAATAAAAATAACTGAGTATGGCATGACAAAATAACAGATGGCTATAGTTAATGCTGACTTCAGCCCCTATATGCCTGTTGAGTTCAATAAGGTACTAAAGTGCATAACTTAGTGTTGAATTTGGTCCAGAAAACTTAATGAAGTATGGGACTTCCTGCACCTAGAAAATCTCAGTGAAACCCAACTATATAAACAGCTACCATAGCTCCTACCCTTCCACTGGCACTCCCTGTAGTGTTCAGGCACTTCCTGTAGTGTTCATCCTTACATCACATCTATGGGTATACCTCACACAACACTGAAAACAATCTACACTTCACACAAAAGCACCACTGGGAACATAAGGGTCCTGTGATTTAGCTTACCTTTTCAGTTGCTTGTATAGCTATGACACCAAATGCTTTGGGAAAAAATCTAGGTTGATCGCACCTTGGAACATTGCTTGATTAGGAATCCTTACAAAATCATACATATGATAAGTATGTCCAGAGAAGGGCAATGGAGCTGGTGAAGGGCCAGGAGCACAACTCTGATGAGGAATGTTTGAGAGAGCTGGAGGGGGGTATAGTCTGGAGAAAAGGAGGCTCAGAGGAGACCTTATGGCTTTCTACAAATGCCTGAAAGGAGGATGCAGCAAGGTGGGTTGTTGGTCTCTTCTCTCTACTAACAGGCAACAGGACAAGAGGAAATGACCTCAAGTTGCACCAGGAGAGGTTTGGACTGGATATTAGGAAAAATTTCTTTACCACAAGGATTGTCAGGCATTGGAACAGGCTGCCCAGGGAAGTGGTTGAGTCACCATCCCTGGAGGAGTTTAAAAGACATGTAGATATGGTGCTTAGAGCCATGGTTTAGTGGTGGATTTGGCAGTGCTAGCTTAAGGGTTCGACTTCATGATCTTACAGGTCTTTTCCAACCTAAACGATTCTAGGATTCAATGACTCTCTAAGTAGGTTGATTTTTTCTCCCAAATTTACATCTCCTGGTAAGCATTTTTCATGGTTACCCTTCCCTTTGTCTTTTTATGCCAAACTCCTCTTTCACTTGGGCTTGTTTATGCTTAATACAGATGATATCTGAGCCCTTTTAGCCTTACATTTGGGCTTCTGTAAAATAGAGGTTATTAGTAAGCATAAAGCTGTCTGACATGAAAAATGTTGTATTCAACAGTGCTGGATTCTGCTCTCTGTAAAAAATTACACTTATCCTACTTCTGTATCTATGTGATATTTTGGAAGACACAGAAAAATTATGTTCCTTGCTAGCCATCACACGGAAAATAAGCATACCAGCATCCTTTTTCTAAATAATAAACTATGTAGCCAATAAAAGACAAAAGATGAGAAAATACGTAATGTCATATACTATTAAAAGTAGGATTCCTAGAGAAATTATTATTGAGCTATTTATTTCCTTTCTGTAAAGGCCCCCAACAAGTCTGTACTGATTTTTAAGAAAACTTAGGTATTTGAGCCTCTTTTTCAATATGTTTTTGGTACTGACTGAACTCAAACTTTAACCACCACCACATCTTACTTCCTGCATCTATAATCAGTTCTCATTCTTGAAATACTGTGTATTTATGGAATGAGACATGATTGTCTCTTCTCAGAAGATCTCAGTTTTCCTTCAGCCCCTAGAGGTAACTATTGCCTTGTACTTCACCTTTGTCTCCAGTCTCAGCCCCAGAAGATTGCTTCCCATTTTACTTCTGTGGGTGTGTGGAAGAAATCCCAGTAGATCACCAGTGACATTTAATCTTTATTGTGTAACATACAGCTTGTACATCTGTAGATCCTTGCTCAGTAAGTGGATTTCTTAACCTACTGCTGGCCAGACTTGGAATCAGTGATCCAACACTTGTTTTTTCTTTCTGCTTACCTGATAAATAGAAAAATTGTTTCTAAGTGTAAAATTATTAGTCAAAGTGGTCTCAAAAGAAACTCTGTTTTTCCCTAACTGCTTAAAACCATTTCTCAATACAATGAAGCTATCAGGTTTGTGCTTTTTTGATGTCGTCATCATTTGTTTTGTTTGACCTATGAAAGCTAGAGACCTCTTAATTTATCCTGGAACTGGTAAGGAGATGGGGAAGAAACAGCAGTTTCAAACACCAAGCCATGGCAAAGCCAGATGGAAGAAGAAATTTTTATTAGCCATTGCTAAAAACCAAGAACCAAAACCCAAACCCCAAAATCCCGCAAACACTGTAAACTATTATCCGCAAATTGTGCCATAAACATAATGCATGATGCTGCTACATCTACTGAGAAAGGAAAGAGGGGTCCATTATCATGAAAGTTCTCTAGTTAAAAAAAGAATTAAATATCTCACTACAAATGGGTACCACCATTCATCAGAAATAATTATCTGAAAATGAATGCTCCAAGATATTCAAGCACATTTAAAGCAATGCTGCAGCACAGAAGTAATTAACAAATGTCTTTTTTCATTATGGAAACACTTTACAATAAAGCACAAGCAAACATGGATACTTGCCACTTCCTTCGCTTGTAAACAGGCACATACGTCTCTCAGAATTGATTTCATTTCAATTAGGTTTCTCTTTCAGTGCTTTCTCTAAAGAGACAGACGACCTTGTTCTGCAATGATATGCAACTTTATCTATAGGATAATTTCTTTATGGCCTTTTTTATGTTTTTATGATACCCTTACCTCTTGTCTGTGTGTGTGTATACCCACACACATGTATTACACTAACAGGGGACAGGAGAAAGGATACTAAACAAGGTACTTAGTAAGGTTTTGAAATACTGTACTCTTGCATGGTGTACAACTGTGCTACCTTCAGATGCAGCTGTGTTCTGTGGGGCTGCAGGGATTCTCTCACAGCACTATGAGACAACTGAGTGACCAAGATTAGGACCTGAGCTCCAGGGAAGTTATGGCATGCTATACTTCTTGCTAAATATTAGGCCAAATGTACATGCTCTTGTTTAGAAAAATCTGTTTTGCTGCACTGACTGCGAAATGCAGCATGTCAGGTATTTAGCATTTTGTTGACCACACTTATACAGGATTAGTGACCTATTCATTAGCCAGATCGCTCCACTTTATTGCTCTGATGGATTTCCATTATCCTTCTTGTTAGCCTTTGAGCTCAGCTCTCTTTATATTACACATCACCACTTTCTCCACAACGAAAGACCAAAGCAAACTTAGCAGAACTCACTGCTCATTTCCTAAGGCAATTCCCTCTGAGCTGAGCCTGTCTTTTCCTAGCGTAATAATTGATGAACCCCTCCATGGGCTCTGGGGCATGGGTTTCTAAGAATCTGTGCCACTACGGTCATGGTCAAAGAAGGCTGATGATGGAGTGAATAATAAGTCCGAAGATCCCCCCCCTATCCATAAGAATGGTGCCTTAAGAGACTCCAAGCAATCCTGGGTAGATCCTATGCAGAAAGTGGCCCTGAAGCAACTGGGTTGTGCTTCTCTGATCTTTCAGGCTGCAGCATTTTTATCAGCATTAGGTGAAGACAGAAATGAAAATGTAGTGCTTTGGGTCCAAAGGCCCCAAGTATTTGCAGCTGGTGCACTGAGGGCCTTGACAACGTTGAGCTGCATTTTAGTGGAACAAGTATGTTAATTTGCCAAATGTTGATGCATTTTCCGATGGCTTAAATGTAGTTTACTGCAGATGTTTCTTGCCTTAAAACAGATCTATGAGATAAAAGTTGCCTAATAGTTGTAGGCATACCAAGAAGACTATCACTTCTACCTGCAAGCAAAGACTATAGATCCAGTGCAGGAGAGCCTGAAGTCACTGAGGGCAGCTCTCTGCTATTTCAGGCAGCCTTATCACCCAGTCTTCTGCAAGATCTGATCACATCTGTACTGGTTTTATCTGGAGGGAGGGGAAGGTAATTTTCTTCACAGTAGCTCCTATGGGTGCTAGCATAAATATTTCTTCCTTATTCATGTTTACCTTAATGTATTTTTAGAGAAAATGATACATTTTAGCACATGGGAAATAAAAGACAATGAAGAGACAAATAAGCTACTGCTAACCCCAACTATTTGTGCCCATAATACCATGCAAAGACTGGCTCCATGGACAAGACACATGGCTGAGCAAATAAGCCTTAGAGAAAGCCTTCTGAAAAGCATAAGAATAGAAGAAATATCCTGTAGGATCAGAACAACAGTCTGCCCGCTCCATCACCCTCCTGTGGGTAGTGGTAATAAGAGGTGCTACTCAGGACAAGCAGGTGAGCAGGGCCACTTTTGTCACACATTCACCTCAGCTATATCATTCTGCCCAACACTGGACACTCAAGATTTGGTTGGACAGTGTGGTGGGACATCTGCTTAGGAAGGATGAATCAGAAGATCCTTGAGGTCCCTTGCAACATGGTGCTCTATGATCCTATGAATTTATACTGAGCCTTTAAGGATTTATACAAAGTTGTCATTTGCAAGCATTAATACATTAGAAGCAGAAACTGAAATATCAGAATCATGAGGTGCTATAAAAATCAGAAGCATATCGCTAGAAGGTCTTTAAGAAAGTTAAGAAAGTGAAGTAGGGATACGTTTAAAAGATCAACTGATTTGCTGAACTCTGGAACAGCTGAATAACTGCCCAGCTGAACCTTTAGTAGTCATTAAAGAAACCTGTAAAAAAACCCCCAAAATTAATGTTACCAGAAATAATAAGTTTTATGTTTCTTGAATTACGGGATAATGCTCATTCCAGATCAACAACAGGAGGAAGCAGGAAGTGGCCAACTGAGTCTTTTCAAAAAATACCCTTGAGATCACAAAAATAAGACATTTTTTTGTTTTCTTGTTTTTGCTTTGGTTTCTCCGACAGAAAGAAAACATACACGTAATGCAAATTCCAAATACTTCCCCACTGTGTTTACAGGGGCAGCCTCCAGTTTTCATCATTCGATTTATACTGTGACAAGACTTGCAATTGACTACCCTTCCCCATTTCTCTTTCTTGTTAGAAAGGTTTAACAAAATAGAAGATTAAATGGTTTAGTACCTCCACGAAACTTGTATTTCCTTGAGATCAGGTCTCTTCTAGGGAGTTGCTATTAAAATATAAGTCCATATGCATTCTGGCAGCTCTATTATGCATTATTTATGTTTTCTTTTTGTGTTCAGAATCCTTGAAATACAGTTAGCCACCTTGTTTTCCAGGAAATCCTGAATGACAGTAGACAGTGCTTCTAATCGCTAATCATTCTACTACCCTCACAAATCCTTAGTAAGTATAAAAATATGTGCTGGCTCCCAACTAAGTGCCTACCAAGTAATAATTTGTAGTTTCTGCAGATTACAGGCCTTCCTGTCAAACCAGATGTTTGTGATCTTTTAGGCAAGAACAAATTGAGGATATTTATGTGTAAAGGTGACAAAGGTATCTGCCTCAGCAACCGAAGTTACATAGTGTCCAGACTGATGGAGGAGATACAAATGACATCATAGATTAAAAAACCCCATTGATGTAGCTCCCCAAGAAACACAAAATGATGATGAAGTGTCAGTTTTCATTCTTTGCAGTTTTACTGGTGATCCCTTTTCTAAACAAGCAATAGCACGTAGCAGCGCTGATAAAATCTCCCTCAAAATCTTCAGCCCTGGAGCCTGCCTCTCCATAAAGTTCTCCAATCACGGGGAATTGCATTCTCTATGCTAATGATGCATTTCTAGTGCCATTGATGAGAAATGGAATTAACCTCATAATGTTTTGAATATGCTGTTATTTGGATAAAGCTGTTTTTCTTTCAACTGAATCCATATAGTCTATATTATTAGAGAACATTTCAAAATACAGATTTTGGGATGCCCTTCCTTGGAGTGTTCAGGACTCAGACATTGGCCCTGAGCAGTAAATCAGACTAGATGATCCCTGGAAGTCACTTCCAGACTGAATTACTCTGTGATCTGATGAGCGTGTGTATGTGGAGATGAGTATAGTGCAAAAACTAACCACCCTCAGAGAGCCTCTGAATTGATCTCTCTATAGCAAAAGTATTTAATAAACTTAAGCTTTCACTGCCCAGGTCAGCCTCCTCAGTTGTTACCTCAGAGTTAAGCAAGTCAAGGTTTATCTTTATTCCAAACATCGCTTTGCTTTTCTCCAGCTTTCAGAACAGAAGATGGCGTCATTTCCTGTTTATCCTTTAGGTCTGTTCTGCTTCACAATCAACACATATGGTAATTTAAAAGTTAATAAAGGGATAGTATTAAAAGTTAATAAAGGGATAATAAAGAGAGCTAATAACTGATATTTCTGAGCTATCTGTTCATTTTTGCCATCATCTATCTGTTATCTCGATTCAAAGGATTATATCATTGGATGTTATCTATTTTGTTGACTTTTTTCATGGTCCTTAAAGGAACTCTGTTTCTCTGCTTTTAATGTCAGTGATCAAGAATTTCTTGTTCTGGGCCG
Source organism: Coracopsis vasa (assembly GCA_026283785.1). Classification (NCBI taxonomy): domain Eukaryota; kingdom Metazoa; phylum Chordata; class Aves; order Psittaciformes; family Psittacidae; genus Coracopsis; species Coracopsis vasa. Next base: position 56,086 of record JANHGB010008615.1, read on the forward strand.
TTTTACTGAAGAAAATGGCAGCAGGAAATAATGTCAGTTTTAAGAGCATTAAATGTAAGCATGCTGTGTGAATTAGGAGTTTGGATTTGATTCCTAGATCTTATGAAACCTTTCTCATACAGTTTTCTTTCAGGAAATATGGAAATATGAAAAGTACCTTAGAGTTGACATAGGATACTTAAATTCATACTCTTTTACAAAATGTGTTAACTCAACAGTCAAACTGTTGACCATTACATGTTATTAGGACATTTTATATCATACCCAGCAAATAACTGGTTTTAGACATGAGATTACATGTTTAGTGATAGCATTTTAAACTTTCCTGTTTCACAGAAATAAAAACTGCCAATTCACTTATACTTTTCCAATAACGACTTCTGCATCACAGTTTTTTATATTTGCTGGCTTTTTTTCTTCATCACATTTTCTAACACTGTCAGCAGATTTTATTATCTTTATATTTGCCTGCTTGCTTGGAAATTTGCTTTTTCTTGCCTTTCATTTGGCTCTACTTTCTCTTTATCAACTTATATAAATAAACGTATATACACTCAGGTACTTCACTAAAGGCAACAGTACAATTGTATTATATATTGATATATAATTGTATAACATATTTAAGCAACAACCCCAACTCATAACTCAAGAAAGATTTTGTTTCCCTCAGTCTACATACTTTAACATAATTTTACAAACAACTCCCACTTGAGCAAAAGCCAAGCAAAACAGAATATGTGTGATAAAGTAAAGGAATACACATTATTAGCTATCCCGAGGTACTGGTTTAGATAGAATCATTTATTCCCAGTAAAACACTTCTTCTTCAGCAAAAGATGAAGAGACAAAACAGCTACCTGAATCCCATCAGCAAGCTTGGTCGCACAGACACACTTTTAGCGTTAAGAATCCATGTAGCATTTTTATGCCAATTTAAAGAGTGTTGAAAACAACATGAGCTAAGAATGCAACAAATTACCTTGGACCAGATTTACAAAGTCTCTAATGCATACTCAGACAGCTCTTACAAACTTTGAGGGCTCTCCAGGGATTCCACTTCCTACATTTACTAATTTTCTTCACTATAGTATTCTGCACATGAACAGAAGGCAGACAGAGAATTATGGTGTGGGGGGTGTTGAGAATGTGACAAAATGTCTACCCATGATTAATGACAGATATGTAGGAATTTGGAAAGCTCGGGGCATTCACTGATTATTCAGCACACAGGAAAAAACCACAAAACCAACAAAACCAAACAGGAAGGAGACATGAATGGTAACTAAGACAAAACCAGACCTGGTCCATGAGGTTAGAACCCTTCATAGAATTTAAACTTCTTTTACAAGTTTAACTACAGAACAAAATCTAAAAGCAGTTTCTCCTTTTCATTTTGATGTTAGAACCATGGCCTTTATTGCTTAATTTGCAGGCTTCATGAGAGGTTACTGCATTGCTTTGAGTGTTTATCATAGACTGTGCTAGCGACCTTCCTCTCTAAAATAAAATAATGCACTATGCATATAGCATTTTTGTCCTTTTTATCACATCTTTTTCAGTGCTAAGAATCTGCTGGGCAAAACGAGAAAAGGACAAAAAATGATTCTTCCTCTAAATGCTGACGTTGTGCAGCTACCTGAGTGATGAACTGACATGGTATTTGATAAGTGGCTCTGAAGAAAATCTCCCCATCGAGTCTGGGACCAGATGGAAAAATGTATCTTAAGGGCTTCTAGGTTCCCTCTTCCCTGTCCCTCTCACTTCCCTCCTCCTCCCCACCCTCCATACAATTACTTCTTGTCTCCAGGAATTCCAATTACATCCTGTTCCATATGTATATGTCTATACATATATATACACATATCTATATGTGTATATATATAGCTACATGTACTGATATATTTATATGTATATGCATATGTGTGTGTATGTATATACACACATATATATACTGGTACACATATCCATATATAAATAAATATATACACACACACATAAATATGTATGTGTATATATATATGCTGGTACACCAAAAAACAAATAGTGAAAACACATAATCTTTTGTTTACACTGAAGGCTTAATACCTTCAGCTTGATGGACTCCCTTGTGACTGTTTCAGCTAAAATGTGACTGCTAATTAACAGCCAAGCATGCACTGCAGTCTTCATCTGCCCTACAGTACAGGTTACCCCAGATTTCAGATGTCTTCTACATAGGAATGCAGTGATTCAGAAACAAAAAAAGGCAGGGGAGTCCGACAATTTAAGAAGAAAGGCAAAGCACTCTCTTCAGTGTCAGGTACTGAGTGAAATACATTGGGCTGGTCAGCACCGGGGTGAATTCATCTTCATAGCGCTGCACTGAGGGCAGAGTCATTACTCTTTAAGTTAGCACACAAATAAAAGGAGGAGGAGGAGGAGAAAATAACTGGCAGCTGGAAGTTCTGCAGAGCACAGTGCTCAGTGTACTCTGCCCTTACCTGACAACCTGCAACAGTAAGGTCATTGACTTTAAAGTTAAGACTGTAAGCTTTTCATTCAGGCTAAAAACTCTGTATGTTTCTAGGCAAGACATGGCAGACATTTTAGTTCTTGGTTGCCTGATTTGTGACTTACCCTAATCATGAAGTTTAATAACAAAAGCAACACGAATAAGCTGGAAACTGTATTCTAAATCATCTGTGTGGTAGAAAAAAAATCATATATCTGCATCTTCACCTGATAATTCATCAGCCTCTCTCAAATTTCTTAGAATGGTGCTTCTAACAATAGCAAGAATATCCCTGAGAACAATAGTTATAGATACCTAATTCTGACAGAATTCATTCAGAGCTGCTGTTGAGTGATTCTGTAGCTTAAAAAGCTCTGGATAAGACCAGCTGTCTCCGACTGGCTGAAACTGAGGTCAGCTGGGACACAGGAAAACCTCAACACCAACACTCAGAGGTGAGGCTGGCAGCAGGATGAACACTCACTTTTTGCCTCACAGTGATCTACATAGCAAATAATAAACACAGATAACATAGAATCACAGAAACAACTAGGTTGAAAAAGACCTAGATCATCAAGTCCAACCATTAACATCTTGTCATCATTCACCCCTTTAGGTTCATTCATTCTTGCTAGCACTGAATGATGAATGAAGTCAAATGGGAATCATCTTCATTCCTAGCAGGTTGCTAGAGCTCAACCGTTTTTACATATGCAGCAAGGTAAAGGACTCTGCTTATGATGCATGAAGATACATTTTCTCATTCTTAGCTATGCTAGTTTCACATTGCTTGTGGGATGAAAAATCATAGTAACTGCAAAAATATAAGTGCACGGGACTGATATATAACACCAAGTAAGAAGGTGCCATTTTAAGGAAGATAAGGCAGCCTGCCAAACAGTTATTTCATGTCATATAACTTTTTCTTATGTTTTCAGTTTCGGAGAAAGCCAAGACTTGTTTCCTCAGCTGTTTGATCACTGACGTGAGTGACCAAAGCACAGGCATAAAGGGAAACACTTTATTTAATGTTAATGAGTGGGATAATAGCTAAACACCAAGTCGTATCAGCTTGTTATAAACAAGGCTACAATCCAGTCCCAAAGGTGAATAATGCAGAAGGGAAGAGACAGAAAACAGGAGTAATGTTTGAAAGTTTCATGATTCATTAAATCCCAAAGCTCTTAATGCCCTCAGCCTGTTATCAGCTCAGGCTGCAAATCTACCAGGTCCCATGAGCTACATACATATGGCTGTTGTCAGTAGTTGTGTGGAACATCTCTAAAAAGCAAGCTAGGTGATCCTGGGTTTGCTCAGATCCTGGACTAGAGCTGTGGGCTATGCACTACCAATACACACAAACATTAGGGATAACTGCAGGGCTGCATGTATTGTCCTCCAGTCTACATAAACACAGTAAGCCTGACCACTTACAGTGCAAGAGATGCTAGGCCTTTCACATGCCCTCAAATTAAATTTTGCATCACTCACCTTCAGCTTATGTACATATTTAATGAAGGTATGGACTCTGAGGAAATAAAAGTCCTTTTGTGTTTGTAGACAACCTAGCCTAATAGAGCCCTGGTCTGTGGCTGGAGTTCTATGGCGCTGCTAAGGCACGATTAAAGGAGAATTTGAAAGGCTTAGCATATCTGTAGCATGACCAAGTGCTGGATGGAGCTCATCTCTTCACTTTATCACTTCCATCTCCCAAACTCTTAAGCTGCTGTTATCAGTAACAAAAACATTCAGCCTTCTCTTGTGTGAGAAGCAGAAAAGAGGGATGTATAATGGAGAAACACAAGGTATACATAGTTTCTATAAAAGAAAATACAGACCAGGTTATAAAAAAAGAGGCCAGAATTCACATAACAGGAAGATCCCACATTTTTTGGCATGCAAACTCTTTAAAAATTGCACAGGAGTTAGAGCCGATGAGCACAGCTGAGAAATGCAGTGCAGGTAGCAGACTATTTAATTCCCAGTTACTTGACCCTTTTCTCTACTAGAGTAGTTTTAATGGCCAAACTATAACCAGTAGGAATGATCTCCCTGGCTTCTGGCTATCTGCTTTTCTGCTGCTAAAAGTTTCAGATCAAATCTGTCAATCACTGGAAAAGAAGTACTATGAGCTGTATTACATTTCCTAAGGTTTGAATGCTTGACTTTGTCTTTAGTGATCCTTTTCATGCAGATTTTTATTCTGTGCCATTGCTTACTGTCATAGTGCTAAATTTTGATTGACTGGAATTACCTTAACACTGGGTGCCAATGTCAGTGTACAGAGGAACTCTGAAAGGTAACCCTGAAAACCTGCAAAGAGCTGTCTGGATTTGTATGAGTACAAGAAAAACAACCACATGAAGTAATGCAAGCTGTTGTTGGTAAGCTTCCAGGCCTTCACCCACAAAACTAGTGTATTCTTTCAGCATAACTGGAAAAGAAGTTTTGATAGTTCAACTTTTACAGAGTGAGCAGAAATAATTACTGCCCACAGTTATAACACAAACCACAATTACTAATTGAGTTTCCAGGACTTACATGTCAAAGATGGCCTTTAAGTTCTGCAAAAACGTTGAACTACAGTTTTCAAAGTGGTGCAGCCTAATTCTACAAGATTTCCTCAATTTCTAGGACATAGAGATTCATTGTGTTTTGCAGATGCTAGGCAAAACAGTAGGACACCACGAATCTTACTAGATAATTATCTGGGTTTTGTTTCTTTTCTGGTTTCACGTAATACAAAGCAGTAAGTTTTCATGTTAAATATAGGCCCCTATTTTAGCAAAAATATCTGTTTTGACATGTACTGCTTAAACATATGGCCACAGTATATAGATACTTGATTTCTGTACGCAGTCAATCTGGTCAAGTTGGAAATTCTTCATATATATTGGATGCTTATATTCATGCATGTTCCTCACTGCAACTTCTATAGTTCAAGTTCTTTCAGGCACATCATATTTAATCCCTTTTACTTCTTTAAAATTTCTCTCTATAATGCTACAAATAGTAAGTCAATTTAATCCAAATGTAATCAAGTAGAGCCAAGGGTAAGTTCCCGGTGTTGTTTTTGTTTTTCACAGAGAATGTATAACCTAGTCAATTCTTATCACATAACATCTCTGCGTAAACTCCAGCCACTGCCTGGATGGCAAAAAAAATATCCAATGACATTGTTAACAGCTTATAATGAAGGATAGGAGAAGCTAAGTGCCATGTAACTAGTTCTCTCTGCATCAGCAGCTCTGTTACTGAGAGTGCAAAAAGCTACAGGACAGACGGATTTTCAAACATGGCTAAGGGAGTCAGGAACTGAAGCATGAATAATTTCAATGGGAATTAGTACATACTATACTTAAGCCTTGAAGTCTACCGATAGCTCCAGAAGCCTTTAATATCTTGTTAAATCTGGCTACAAATGACCTATCTGTCATTGCCACAGCCCCAGGTTGGCATTTCAACATCCACTCATATTCTTGTCACTCAAACAACTTATGTCAACCTGAGCCCCGTTCAACTGTCTTTTCCCATGACCTGAAACTTTCTGCTGCAATCCCCATTGTCAGAGATGAGTTGTGAAGGGGTGATGTATCCTGCAATGTTCTGGCAAACACCTCACACAAATAAAGTACTTTTGCAGGCTCTGGAGAAAGAAATGTTGATTTCCAAACAGCGACAACAGAGGATAAACAAGAAAATGAGGCTCCCTCCTTCTGTTTTCACTGCTCATTTCCTCTAAGGGTCCAAATCACTGTTTATCTTCAAATTCACCTTAACCCAAATAGTTCTTGAAAGATTACAAGTCACATCAACAGTCAGCAGCGAAGCCCATTGCCTACTTGGTAACCTGAAGTGCATCCTTTGTAACCTGAAGTGCATCTTTTGGCATCAGAAACTTTCGGCATAAGAAAATTTTGGGCATCTTACACCCAGTAAATCCAAGCACCACACCTTATTATGTCTTCTCACATACTGTGGCTGCTATGTAAGAAAAAGGAAGGAGCTTGTGGTGCAGAAACTTTTGTCAATCTGAGTGTTTAACTGACTTTAAGGTCAAAGGAGAGTAGAACCAACATTTCTCTGCAGCTATTTACATTTACTACTTAACTGGTACAGTTTGTCTATCATATTTAACCTGAAATTACTCATTTAAAGGTTTTCTTTAACAGCAACCCAGAGAATTTCTTGCTACTAATATGAACAACCTCAGTAGAGTTCATTCTCTCAAAGCTGACGCAATCTGACTTTGAATGTCAACCACATCATCTTTAATAAATGATCTTTCTTAGCAAGCAAAAGTAATCTTTTTTTTTAATAATCTGATTCACTTGTGAATTAACTTTGATTTTGGATGCAAATCATGGATAATTTGGGACTAAGGTTCATTTTTGTAGGATTGCTTCGGGTGAAGTTCTTCCCACGTGTGTTTCTGTTTCATTATCATGACAAAAAGGATTACTTTATATTTACATTGCAGCAACAACATGGGCTTCTTTTAAGAAGCAGGTTCTGTTTTAGACAGTGATCACTTATTCCAGTTGCAGCTGTGAACTTTTGGTGTTTCCACAAACTGGACCTCTGGGTTTCCACTTAGGTACCCAGAAAATTAAGATAAAACTCATGACTGCTCTGTGAAGAAATGGCTTATGAAACTTGGCAAGCATCACACAGGAATGTGGTTCCAGAGGCAAAGTTAGAATCCACTTCTCCAGGGGAGCATTCTCCTGCCTTCACTATGAGCACATTCATCAAACTGCATTTCCTTTCTTCATTTCTAACACAATTTCTGACTTCTACAATAAAAATTGTGAACAATATTCTACTCACAGTGCATCACTTTGATTCAGCCTGACCCACTCTTCAGCGGCTCCCCAGTCTCCTTTAAACTGAGAGCCCTGCATTTCAAAAACTGAATCTCTGCACTGAATCTCTCCCTTCTTCTTCACTTTTCAATCCCACCATTTCCCCTCAGCAAACTTCTTTTCCTGTTTTACTTCTTTACCTCTTGTATTGTAGTAGTTGTCCTAGCTACTGTCTTCTCCCCACTGTGTCTCCCTAAAAACAATTCCAAAACCCAAAAGGGATGGCTTTGGAATGGGCTTGATACTGCAAAAATGAATCTTGAACAAAATCTCCTTTACACACACCACAGATTAAAATATAATATCCAGTTGTATAACTATTTTTCATATATTGTCATGTAATATACAGTAGTTTCCAGCAAAAAAAAACCCAACCCTGATATCTATCCAGAGAAAAACTGTATATATGTCTTCTTGTTTGATGTTCTGAGTAAAAACTGTGTATCTATTGTGATAGCAATCTTATTTTAGATTGTAAAAAATCTAGTAATTATATTATTGTATTTATTGATAGATTCCATATAATCTCAGTACATATTAAGGAGAGTAGAGATGACAGAAAACTAATATTGAGTGAATGTTGCTTATTAGATTATCATCTGTGACTCTTAGAGTAGGCACAAGAAGAGATCAAAAGTCAGTGATATTTACCCTATGTATTTCCCTCAACTTAAAAGAAAACAGTCAACATATGGTATAGAGATTATTATTCATGGATATACATCCAGTGCCTCAAGCAATGAAAACCATAAGTACTCCTAATTCTGTCATTATCTTAATTATTATTACAGTGCCTTCCTTTTACTGTTACCAGTTTGGCAGAGAACCAAACCTATCTCCCTACTGCCACACTATTGAGTCAGTCATAGCATCACAGTCTGGTTAGGGTTGGAAAGGACCTTAAGATCATCTTGTTCTAACCCCCTGCCATGGGCAGGGACACTTCACTCTAGACCATGCCACCCAAGGCTCTGTCCAACCTGGCCCTGAACACTGCCAGGGATGAGGCATTCACCACTTCTCTGGGCAAACTGTACCAGTGCCTCACCATCCTCACATTAAAGAACTTCTTCTGCCTTACATCTAAGCTGAACTTCCCCTGTTTAAGTTTAAACCCATTACCCCTTGTCCCATCACTACAGTTCCTGATGAAGGATACCCTCTCCAGCACCCTTGTAGGCCCTCTATGTTCTTCACTATATAATTCTAGCTCTGAAGTGTGCCACCGTGTCTTATTCCTCTGTGTATAATATTGACTTCCCTATTTCTGTGGTGTGCTATAATTTGCCCAGATCGTAGCTAACAGCATATCCTCACAATGTCAAAGCTTAGCATGGCAATGTCTATAGCAATGTTTGATTTCCCATATCCTAATCTATCATTTTTGCAGGGCCTGGAAGATTTCCCTTATTACTCTAATTTTGTATTTTTTATACTTCATTCTTGTGGATGACATCAAACTAGGAGAGGTGGTGGATATGCCAGAGGGTTGTGCTGCCATGCAGAGGGACCTTGACAAGATGGAGAAATGGGCTTACAGACGTATCATGAAGTTCAACAGAGAGAAGCGTGAAGTCCAGCAGATGGAGAAAAACAACCCCCTGCTTCAGAACATGCTTGGGGCTGGGAAGCAACTTGGCAGAAAAGGTCCTGGGAGTCCTGCTGGATGCCAGGTTGAACATGAGCCAGCAATGTGCCCTTGCAGTCAAGAAGGCTAATGGTATCCTGGGCTGCCTTAGGCAAAGTACTGCCAGTGGTCTGAGGGAGGAGATCCTGTCCCTCTGCTGAGCACTGGTGAGGCCACACTGGAGTACTGTGGCCAGTTCTGAGCCCACCAGTACAAGAGAGAAATGAAATTACCAGAGCACAATGAGCAGCCACTAAGGTGATTCAAGGACTGGAGCATCTTTCCTATTAAGAAAGGCTGAGAGAGCTGGGACTATTCAGCCTGGAGAAGAGAAGGCTCAGGGGGTCTCATCAATGTCTCTAAACACCTGAAGGGAGTGTGTAAAGAGGACAGCCACGTTCTTTTCAGTGGTGCCCAGTACCAGAGGCAAGGGGCACAAACTCAGACACAGGAGTTTTTTTTCTGAACCCCAACAAATACTTCTTTACTATGGCGGTTACCAAGCACTGGCACAGGTTGCCCAGGGAAGCTGCAGAGTCTCCATCCTTGGAGATATTCTAGAGCTGTATAGATCTGGTCCTGGGCAACTGTCTGTAGGTGGACCTCCCTGAGCAGGTGGTTTGGACTAGATGAACTCTGAGGTCCCTTCCAACCTGTTCTGTCATTCCCTGCACTTTTTGGTTTTTCTTTTAAATCCCTTGCATACTATTAAAGTACTGTAGCTCTATATTAATAGCTGTATGAATTTCTGAATTAACACAAAATGAACCAGTATTGATTCAATTACTAACAGGTTGCTATTAATGAAAAAAGAGTTCACAAAGTATGGTTCCACTTGGCCACTGAACATTGCATACCCTGTAAAATACGATGCTGCCCCTCATGACAAAAGAGACACAAACAGTTAAGGCTTATACATGAAGCATTCTAAGAGCACAGAGAGAGTCTTACACAAAATGATGATGAGCTTTACACAGTAGGTTCATTGTTATGAGGAATATCAGAGATGTAGCTTTAATTCTCTTTTCTGCTTGAAATGCCCATCAATTACCTCACAGCAGACTGCCCCTGTTACCAAACTGTAAAATACTCTGGGGTAGGGCTTCCTCAGTCCCTCTGTTGAAATTGTTCTACCTGGGATGAATCAATAACTATTAGAGAAGAAACCAGAACCAATTCTCACTGTCTCATCCCAAAAGGGCTTTAGGTTTGTACTCTCAACCAACAGGCCAATGAATATTTAATTAGCTCATTCAAAGTGCAATAGCTTTCTCTGAAATACAGAGCCTCATTCCATAATACTCTCTAAGCCTAAGCACATTTAGAATAGATGTTAGGAAAAAAACTTCTACTATGAGGCTGGTGAGGCGCCGGCACAGGGTGCTCAGAGAAGCTGTGGCTGCCCCATCCCTGGCAGTGTTCAAGACCAGGTTGGATGGGGCTTGGAGCAACCTGGTCTAG
>JANHGB010008616.1:0-81303 GCA_026283785.1 Coracopsis vasa
CGATTTAGGAAGTTTTGGTTGAAGAATTTGGAAACACCCTGATTAAAGAAGGGCAAGAGAAGGATCTGAGGAAAGCATCAAACTTGGCAAGCAGAGTTTGCAAGCAAATGAAAAATAGAATCAAAACCACTGCTGTGTGCTGGAGAATGTGGATTAGATACCTGGAATTTTTCCAGAACTGTTGAGTCTACCAGGCCTAAGATGGGAAAAGAAAGTCAAGTGTGTAGACACCAGGTTTATTTTTCTAAATAATTTTAAAATAAGAGATCTTAAATTTTGTGCCTGAAGAGAAGGAAAAGGTTGAGTGCTAGGTAAAAAGGAATTAACTGAATCAGCTCTAAAGTGAAGAGATGAGATGGAAGGAGGAATCAAGGACACAGTATAATTAAAAATGGTATATTATAAATTAGATACCAAAAACATTAATGTATCCAGTGTTGCAGATTGTTACTTCAGCACTCTCTGTTACATCTGATGCTGTGAACATATTATCATCCAAATGTGCAATTAATGTCCTTTGACGGGCACTTTGTTGATAAGCTCAAGAAAGAGTAGAGTTACATTCACTGCTCTGAAGGCCAAATACCTCCTTTGCTGGTGCCGTGTCTCAGCCAGCTTGTGAAGCAGAACTGGAAGTCACTCTTGATCTACTATATACAATTCAGTAGTACACAGTAAATTAAAAAACATTTCTTAGACTCTATCTCCAATACTGAAGTGATTTACAGTGTATTAAAAATAGCCACAGAAAGCAGTTAACACTGGAACAACTCCATGCAATTTTAAAATATTCATTTGACAATTATGATAAAAAATCTGTCCTTCAGAGCTGATAAACTCAGGACAGGTTTGTTATGGTGGTTTCTTAATCAGTCTTCACACTATACCAGTTGTGAAAAGTGTAGTATGAGAACCAACATTATTAATCATCTGTTGTAAGTGTGAGGGGTAAGTAGCATTCTCTAGCTGTGTAGCTGTAAATGGTAGTTACTCTATATATATAATTTGTGTCAAATTAATGGCTTCAGTCCTTTACCTACTTCTACAATTTGAACTGCAGAAAGAAACAACCAGAAGAATATTTTCCCCCAATTTTTAAAAAAGAAAACTCCTGCAATATTTTTTTAAATGCAAAAACCATGATGTATTCATCTGGTTTTTGTCCATGGACAAGTTTCTTCTAGTATAATCAGATATATCTAGTATATGTGAATGGCCCCCCAAATGTCAAATAGCAGGAATAAATGCTACCAATGGTAGCATGCTTCCATGCATCTATTGCTGCCAGTGTCTACTGATTGTTAAATAATGCCTTTATTCATAGTAGAGTTTTTATTCAGTGCGGCTGTCAATATTGACACACTATGCCATTGTGTGTCAAATATTTGTGGATTTCTTCCAAATAATATTCCGTAGTACTTGGTGAATATGTCTGACCACCTCTCTGTGCTCCAAATTTTGTGTTGCTGCACTTGTGAAGCCATTCTTATAGAATAGAACTGCACAAGAAGCATATTTGCAGAAACTAAGTGCAAATCCAAAACCTCCATGAGGAGAAAATCACTTGGGAAAAGCTAAAGAAGATTAATCTTAGTATATATCCACCAAAAGGGTTTTTTGTTGGTGTTTCAGGATTGGTCACATTACTGAATTTTGTGATACAGAGGTTCTTTACCCCAAAACCATCTAGAATCACAAGATCACAGAATGTTTCACATCAGAAAGTACCTCTGGAGGTCACCTAGTCCAACTTTTTTCTCCAGCTATGTTCAATTAGAGCAGGTTCCTCAGAAAATTAGAAGTCTAGAATGTTCTGCTACCCATTTTTTTTCTTTTGAATTTGGTTTAAGTTCATGATTTGGTGCCCCTTCATACTAAGCAATCCAAGTCTCTCAGTCACCACTTGTATGAGAGATGCTCTCATCCCTTAATTATCTATTTCCATCACTATTTCTCATTAATAGTTTCCTTCAGAGTACACCTTCATTTAGAAAACTAAGACAAATCCCACAGAAGAGGAAGCATCTGTGTTCTTGTGGTTCAGAGGCAGATTGTCTGCTGCTAGGCTATATGAGAGACTCATAAAACTTTAAAGGGCTGTATCATTAAAGAAGTTAAAACCACCAAAGAGCTTTCTGAGAGTCCTCTCTGGAACTGCACTAGCCTAATCTCAGATCTCTCCAGGTACTTTGTTCCATATTTCAATTCCCTCAATAGTGACATCTGCAAGCCATCACTAACACACTAATATCTTCAGTATTGACATATACATTAGTATTTGACTCTGCATTGGTATTGGAATAAGTTGCTGGATTTATTGCAGATACACACATCAATCATTGATGATTTTTTTTGCTGGTTTGTTCAGGTTCTGTAATATTTTCAAGGCAGTGACCTGTTCTTAATTGGCCTCTGGAGGAAGCTGTCTTGCTCCACTGATTGCAGCAGGAGTTTAGGGAGTCTGACTTCTTAATGCAGTTAGCACGAATGAGTATTCCTACTGCATGTCTAGCCAATGTTGCCATCTGCTACAGAAAGAATGATGTTAATTTATGCATCTACATAAATGATCAAGAAGTGCAGAAGGAACAGGAGCATCTTATAGCTGTTCTCACTTGGAGAGAGATTTCTCTTAGATCAGTAATAAGTGAGGAAGTCTCCCCAAATTCTGCTGAGGTAATATGTTTGAAGAGGACAGCACGCTATAGAAATTAGAAGACCGTGACTTTCCAAGAAATCTGAAGCAATACCATCAGCGTGACTCTACCATGAGTATTTCTTATTCAGGCCACTAAAAACATTTGCAGTATGACGGGATCATTAAGTTTAGCTAGGGAATGAGCAGAACTGTAATATCATCATCCACAAGGTTAAAGAAAGACAGGTATAATTCAGTTATGCAGCTTCCTTAAGACATGGTAAGCTGCAAACACATATGAAAAGCATACTGCATATGGGCGGTTTGAGGAGAAACTGGACTTCCAGTGATGCTAAGTGTAAAATTTGGCCACGTTGTTCTGTGTTCCACACCCTTTAGGATTCCTTGCATCCAAAGGTAAAGGCAGCGCATGAGGGTCACCAGCAGTGACTGTAAAGGGCAGTCTCTTGAGGAAAAAGTGAGTATACTGTAACTGATGTTCTTTAAAATATGTAGACTGTCTTAGCAGAGCTCTCTGCTGTTTGGCTAGACAGTTTTTATTAGCTGAACAAGCTTTACTCTGCCTTGGTCAGTAATCGTTTAAGTACTGCTAACACAATAATTAGTATCAACATAAGTAGCATGAGGAGAAATTGCCTTCTCTGGTCTTCACGGAAGAACAAACTTGGAAATCCATGTACCTTTGTTTTAGTTTGCAAGAGGATCAGTATTTATTTATCCCTTCTCTTTCAATAATATCATTATCTAGTATTAATCATTTACAATGAACTCTCACTAACCTAAGAGAGACTGGTTTGTGTTTTCAGTATTACCCTCAAAAGTGTGTGTGTGTGTATGTATGTGTGAAATCTAACTTGTATTAGTATTTTCTTTGGTAGGTATGGACTGTTATTACAGCTTTCCATTGTATTATTTTCATTTCTGTAGTATTATGCACTAGTAGTCCATCATTAGGCTTTCAGAAATTACCTTCCCAACTGAGAGCCTGTTTCTATCTGTAATTTACAATATATAACACAGTATGATGTATGCAGTTTTGGAATATTGTAGCATTAGTTTTGCCTTTTACCATAATTGCCAGGATCAGTACAACCCAGAATAGGATTCATCGTTTTTAGAGTGGTGCTGCATTTGAACACATAGTTAAGTAATTTCCTCTGTAATCCTGAGGGCTTCTTTCCTGTATTATTGCTTTCAAAATATCAGTCTCCAACTTGCTATATAAGATTACCAATTACTTTTATCTATTTAATTTAATTTATTTTAATTCTGTCCATCTCTAACCTTGCCAGATCATTCTGCAATTTTAATTTTTGTAGCTGCATATTTGAGAAGTATGATTTTAGATATTTGATAGGCTACCATGCTGTGGCACATGTCCAGATACATTAGTATAATAGGAAATCTTGTAATTCCCCTTTGCAGAAGGAACCAGATGAGCAGACCTTGTAAGACAACGACTAATGTGACTTTTGTTTTATTTTTTGGGGGCACAGTTAAACATTATATCAAAACAATAAAGCATCTTCAAAGTTCAAAACCTGTATGTTTTGGAAGGATTTGAAACTTAAATTTCTTATGTGAAAGTGAGGCAGATCTTCTAAGGCATGCTTAGACAATAAATGTCATCCTTATGATTTTCAAGCGACAAGCCGAACATACGTGCAGTGCCTCTTTAGTACCAAAACCAGACATTATAAGCACCATAAAAGGCAAGTTCTTCTTTTGCACATTGCCAAGTTTCGTTAATATTCAGAAGAGAGAAACTGAAGAGAATACAGAAAATGATTGTGGGAGAAAATGTAGCTCAGTGCAGAAAATATGGCAGGCAGGAAAGTTTTACCATATTTATCCCATTCATGAATGACATATAATTATCCTGGCCTTCTTTTGTCAGTTGGCAACAGTTGGAGAAACCTCACTTAGCGGATGTGCTCAAGATCATAAATTGTTCTAAGTCACCTTAGACTGTTTTCATTTTATTCATATTGTAGGAATTGTCTTTGTCTCACTGAAGAAATTACCTTGCTTTTTGGATTTTCCTTATAAGCATCTAAGGCTTTTCTTTAAATACAGTTCACCCTGATAAATAATGGATAACATTGTATGAAGAGGTTCTGGGTCCCCAGTGCTTTGGCCTTTTCAAGGCAGTAAGCACAGAGAAGATCCTTCAGTGAGACTGCCAGCACCTCTTTTAACAAAGGCAGTTTGCTGTACTCCTTGACACATGCGTTATCCAACATGCAAAAAAACCTGAAAGATATAACAGGGAGAAGCAAGTTGCTGATGGAGGTTTCTCTCTAAATAAGCTAATGAAAGATTTCAGCAGTATTTCTGAGCTGAAAGCAGTCTAGTCTTTTCTTACTAGATTGCAAGCCAGAGCATAAAGTAGAAGATGACCAGATGATTAGAGGTAGAAGAAATATATTCTTATTGACCCCGTTGTTTCTTCCTTTTGATTACCGAGTATTTAAGAAGGGTTCAGAGAGAAAGAGAAATGCATTGAAATGAAAGTAAAACTAATCTCTGAGGATTGTTATCCTTTTCTTCCATTTCAAAAACCTTACCTAACACCTTCTATGAAACTCAGTGATGCCCTGAATTTAATAAGTAAATACATTAATGGGCTGGAAAATTCAGTGAAGTTGACATATCCACAGCATCTGAGGGATGGAAAACAGAAAGATGCAGTTTGGTATGTCTGTTTGAACTCAGTTGTGTTGCTAATCACTTTCCTAATGGGGGAAAAATCATCATGTGTCTACAGATATGCATATACTGAATATCTAACAGAATATACTAAGTTATATGTAAATTATATATATGCAAATACAGATATTGTAAATGTAACAATGTATACTAAATATCAAGCAGAATGCTATTCACAGCCAATTAGCCAAAGATCTCTTCATACAGATCACAAAGATCTGTGACCTTCAGGTTTTGTTATTTCTGCTAGCTTTACTTATAAATGATGTCATCTTTAAAGGACTCCAATGGTACATACGTCAGCCAATCTAATAGGTTGAATAGAAACTTCTAATGTATTTACCAAGTGCCTTTCCCTCTGCCTGTGAAAGCAGACTCAATTCCAGTGTTTCTGTGCCAGTACTGAGACCTGTCATGGCTCTAGACTGATTAAGAGATCAGCTGCCTTTCTGACCTTTGGACACTGTTGGAATCATGACCAGCTGGTAATAAAAGCAAAAGTGATATTTTCACAGAAGCAATGTTCATTTCCAGTGAGAGGTAAAAATGGCCTCACCACATGAAGAAATAGAAAACATGATTACTGAATATCCACGCTGCCACCCTAGCCTAGTATCTGTCCCTGTATGAAAATAATCAGATTGTGTGACTGGAAATGAAAGAGGAAGGAAAAGGATTTTCTTTCCACATACAAATAGTTGGCAAGTTTTAAAATATTAGGAGTTCAAATGCCATGCAAGTACCTACTAGATAGGTTTGGCATCAATTAGATAACTGTGTATCAGTTGGAAATGGGCAAACTGTTCATACAGCAACAGAATAATGAGTATATGATTGTTTTAAAGGACATTGAAATGTTTTGAATAGAAGTATGAAGGCTTAGAAGACTCAACACAGTAATAGTTTGTTTTCCTGTGTATTTCCCTTCTGTCTCTTTAACTTTCCTTCACTGGTGATGGTCTGTGGCCTGACAGATTTTGATGCACAACTATAAGCGAGTGCTGTTAGATCATCCCTGTAGGCATTTTCATGTATTGAATTAATTAGGCAAATCAAAAGGTCTTCTCAAGTATATCCAGGTATATCTGGAAATGCAATATAAATCCTTTGAAATTGACTTCAGATTTGATGATGGTACTGCATTCAGAAAGTTGGACCCTGAAAATCGGGGATTGTTTCCGTGTCACAAATATTAAATTTCTGGGAGTTTAGCACGACCTGTAGAGTATCAGAAATCTTTCTGGTTCCAGCTAATGGTCACATTATTCCCATGACAGAGGAAACAGCTCTAACATAAAGAAGAAAACTTTGTTGAGTGAATCCCCGGATAGCAGCATATGTCAAGTTAGTATTGTCAAAACATGTGCAAGTTACTCTGGAGGATTTGGATGGGCTGTTGTTTCGTTTTGGCTTTTTTTCCCTATTCTTCAAATATGTGACTCAAAATACTAGTAAAATGTAACCATTTTAGAGAAATAACATTAGAGATGATACTCTCTGGCTACTACAAATAACAGGTCCAATTGCGTTTTCTGCCCCGTATGAAATATGGCTTTTTTTTTTTTCCATGACAGTGTGAATTTGTAAGTTACTTTTCTGTCTTTGATATAATTCCTATTGCAAGATTTCACTACATGACTCCATATGATCATTCTGTTTTTCTCTGAAAAAAATGAAGTACGGGTATTTGAGACTGGGAACAAGGAGACCACTTTATTGCAGTGGTCTTTGTTCTCAACGATTGCTAATTAATGCAGCTGAAATACATGCCTATATCTTTTACTCATAATAACCTAAACTATGCAGATTTCAAGGTTGCTTGTTTCTGTGCCAGGAAGCATTCTGAAAGGAAATCTTTTCCACAGAAAAGGAGAATGACAGGTAAAGTAAATGAAGTGTGTCTGCTTAGGAACAAGTATTTTATGCATAATTATTTCATACCTTGCAAATTAACTGCATCATATGTGCCTAGAAATTACAGAAAACTGAAATAAAGTACTTAGGGCATATTGGAATTTACAATGCAATTACATTTCTTGTTGTAGGAGCGAGGCAAGGAAAGCATGCAAGTGAGGATGGAGCTTGTAGAGTCTTTAAGAACAAAACTTCTTCCATTTCTGTGCTCACCTGAGCTGCCTACTCACTACCACAATACAACTAAGTAATATTCAGAAACTATTCATGGAATACGAATGGAGTTGTTTGTATAAGCTTCTTAAAAAATGAAGGAATAAGTACTGTCTCCTGGGTACAACACAGTAGCTGTATTTTAGTATGAGACACTTTAAAAAGAAGCTTGGTGTTTCCTGCCGCCTTTTGCAGGGAGCCAGAGATATTTGCTGCTATTTGTATTGCATGGACATTTCAGTATATAGGAAATCCGTTTATTAGTGTGTATCACACTGCAAATTCGTGCAGAATGTTCCCATATGTATTCTATTTCTTTGTTTCCAGATGTTAATTAAATAAGAGAGAACATTTGTGGTACTTTATTTAAACTACTATGGTAGACCCTCAAGTTGGCTTGAACCTTGTTATAAAATTGCCCTGGCTGGGGCAATTATCACTTCAAAGAAAGAGCGGTAAAAAGCTGACAGAAAGCTTTTGAAGCTCATGTCCTTTAAATAGAGAATAATAAACTAGATGGACTCAGACTTTAAGAACTCAGATCTGCTGAAAGAGATCAAACACAGGGTATTGTAGATAAATCTCCTTGCCATCCACCAGACCCTTGAGAAGAATGTCTTCTCCTCCAAGCTTTTACTTGTCATTTGACATTTTTCAGTAGCTGTCTTGTATTCAGGCTCCAGAGGCTTCTTTGCTCCATCAGCCAAGCTTGGCAAGGGTTTACTATCCCATGTGCAAGACCCCTAAAGCCTTCATGCCTGGAGATTGCTAGCTGGCAAGAAGTACTCCTGGCTTCTCCTGTGCCACCAGCTGTTCATTTGCTGTCCCATGGGAGCAATCACCCCATACCCCCTGCCCCAGGGTGAGAAAGCAAGGACTAGGCAGTTAGGCAGGCACTTTTTCTCTCATCCAGCTTCACCCTTTTAGCAAAATGCACCTAACACCGAAAATAAATAAATAAATAAGTAAATAGAACATCTGGCATCTATCACAACTGTCAATTTCATAAGAGGAGCTGGTGATATATATCTGAACAGATATAGCTAAGGATATAGACACAGATGTAGGAATAAAGTTTGAAAATGAGACTCTACAAAGATTCCACCTAGGTGTTTGCCTTGTCTAAGCAATAGCAGTAGAGTTTTCCCATTGGTTTCCTGTCAAATCTGTGCAGGCAGGAAGGCTTACAGATTGTTTAGGTTTGAAATTGATGGCACAGATAATTAATTGCATTTAAACTTAGGACTTATAAAATGCTTCTGACAAACAGCTTTTCTGCAGAGGAGTATTATGTCAGTGCTATTTGCAGCGTTTTTTTGCAAAGGCTCTGTGTTGGTATTTCCATTACAAAACTCTTTCTTTCTGTTCTTTCAATAAAAATTCACTCTGGGCTGAAACCTGGAACATCTGATCTCAGCTCTTGATCAGTGGTTGTTTTTACCAGTTTTTCAGCAAATTGACTGAGGTGAAGTTTCTGTGTTGTACAAAGGTTACAAAAGTTGCGGAGGGGAGGAAATGAGGGAGGGAGCAGCAGGAATGTAGATGATGCAAGTGGTTTATATTTCAGTTGGTTTTTTCTCTACCAGTAGGTTCAAAATGGTGTGCTGTTGGCATCATCTGTAGACCATTTGTGCTCAAGTGGCGTTCATTACAGTTCTTTTTAATGCATGAAATTTTGTACATTGCCCAGCTGTAGAAAAATGTTTCAACAGCTACATAAATCTTTATCACAAGGCAGTAGCAATTGAAAATTATAACAAAATAAAATATGATGTAAGATGATACACTGCATTATTTTTTAAATTGTTTCTGATTAAGGGGAGGCAAAAGTCACCATTTCTAAATTATGAGGTGTTGAGGGGGTTTTGGGTGGTTTTCTTTGGGTTTTTTTCCATTTCCTCTGCTGATCTCCAGTTGATGTGTATCAGGGTGTGGTGATAATCAAACCATGTGGAAGCACTGGGTCATTTCGAAAATTATTTTTTATGAGAGATCAGTGATGTGAAACTACCATTCCTATGTCTGCTCAGTTTGCATCTGACTAGAATTGAAATCTGAGAAAGGAATTCTGAGTCCTCATCTACTTCCAGAGATAGCAACAGCTTCCCTGCTGTAAAGACTTTTGGCTGGTAAAGCCACAGTTGTCAGCTTTGCCTGCTATTTGGACTGCTAGAAGCTTGCTTCTGTGTGCTTTTTGTTTTCTTGAGCTTGTGTTTTTTGGCTGTTATGTCAGTATATCAGTATACACATAGTTTCTCATTTTGTGTCTTTTGTTTTGCTTGCTTGTTTGCTTTAGCGTTGCATCTATTTTCCATCATTATACGCTTTTTAAATTACATACTACATAATTATTTATTTCTTCTTGTGGCTGGCCAGAAGATATCTTAGTTATTTTCTGAATGTTACATACAATCTCAGTCACTTTGATGGGCCTTCTAGCAGTTAATGGCATGCTTGTATGTTAGATCTGCTTAAGCTGTCACCTTTCAGTCATCAAACCCTGCAGAGAGTAAGTCAAGCTTTAGCAGGTCTACCCTGAAGTAACCAGGGAATTCAGCTTGAGATCACTGTAAAGAAACCTGAATGGGAGCCTTAGAAGGCAACAACTTCAAGTGACATTTTTGCTGAATCTTCATGTTAGCTGCTTATTTTGGTGTAAATCTTCCTGTATTGACAGCTCTTGGAGCCTTGCAATGGCACAGAAACATCCAGATCTAGTAGCAAAAGCAGCACAGTAAAGCTGTGTTTTTATTATTCGAAGATATAAATGTTAGGAGAAGCAAATCTAAGAGCCTTTGGGGACTTTAGAAAGAGCTGGGTAAGAACAGCATTAGAGACTTGAACGTCTTGGTTCTTCTCAGAAATTAAAGCATAACTCTCCCAGTAATTGTGATAGTCCCATTTTACTTTTGACTTTCAGAGACTTACTATAAAATCAGACTCAGTGAAGATTCAAGTACTGTCAGGTCAAAGATTTGAATCTAGAGGTATACAACAAAACTTTCTGAGTTATAGAGGCTTTTTTACTGTTTGCTTGGGCGAATTACAGTGTTTACTTATTTATGGTGCAAGCATTTCTATGCTGTGAATGACTTGATTAACATGTGTAGATTTCTGAAACAGCTTTACTGCAGAGAAATGGGATGTTTGGGAATGTTTTGACTGGTTTTCAATATAAAATGTGGGTTAATCTAAGTGTAGGCTTTAAAGTATTTAAAATTTTAAAGCATTACTCAAAGTTACATTTTGAATTTAAGTCACTCTACCTGCTCCTCTTCCCTTAGTGATTTTCATGCAAACAAAATTCTGTTAGGAAGGATTTTCTGATAGAAGATGAGATTTGTAGTCATAATCAAAAAAGTAAAACCACTATACGCAACTACATCTTTATATTATATTTAATATATTTATATTATATTTATTTTATAATTTAGAGTTTTATATTTTATATATTTTATATTTATATTATATATGCATGGAACTTTTGCTGTAGTCATAAGAAGATATACCTTTACAGCATTCAAGAAATCTGATATTCCAGCTCAATATGAGTAGTAATGGATGTGGGAAAAATCTGTAGGCAAGGTATGCAATGTTAGACTTCGTAGTTGAAAACATAGTTTGTTTGTAAATGAAACAGGATTCTCAATATTCGCCCACATTTGTAAATATATGAAAAAGAAAATGATTTTAGGGAAGAGTTGATTTAGGCACTGAACAAAGCTGTTTGGGGGGCAGAAATCAAAGTTAATGATGGGTTTTTTTAGAGAAAGGACAAAGGTAACTAAAGTCCCTTAGTAACTACTATGCATGAAGACAGCTGTGTCCATATCCCTGTATTCTAGGAAGTGATTTCACTGGGCTACTTCATAGACTCTCTTGTGTAACGTGCCACACTTTGTTAATATGCTGTTTCTTACCTTGTAACATGAATTTTTGTTTTTCAGCTCTGAGGGACAACAGAATTGAGCTGGTCCGAGCTTCATGGCATGAGCTGAGTATCAGTGTCAGTGATGTGTCTCTGTCGGATGAAGGGCAGTACACCTGCTCTTTATTTACTATGCCTGTCAAAACTTCCAAGGCTTTTCTCACTGTTCTCGGTAAGTTTAAATAGCTGAGCATAAAGAAGCAAGTGTTAAACTTCTTAGGCTTTCGGCAAATTATGATAAGAATGAACTTTTCTAAAGCTTGGCAGAAGATAAATGTAAATGTCTGATCTTGTTTCCTTGATGTTTATTGTTTCATATTGCTGTGCTGAAAAATAACATGACTCTTACTGTTTGCGCTGTGGCAAGGTAATGAATTAGGGAACACACAAATACCAAGGTATGAGTGCTTGGTAAAATTGACATAACCTCTACATCACAAGCACCAGAAGTGCAAAGAAGGTGCATGCGTTCATCTCCTCACAATGTATTGTATAGGACAAAGAGGGGGAAACCAGAAAGCATGACATCAAAAGGGGCTTTAGAGCTTTATTGTTTTTACTTAGCTGTGCATTTTCTTGGCTCATTCTGTTTTCTTTTGTTTATAAAGTGCATATTTTCACTGGGTTTGCTGATTCTTTTATACTTTATCCTCTAAGTGCTCTGCTGTTTTCTCCAAAGGTTATAGATACACATAGAAAAGCAATAGATTTCAAGAGACGCCCAGGAAATAAAGTTTCTTCTTGAAGCTTTATATGATTCTACAAATGTCAGTAGCCCAATCAGCCAAAATTGCTATAGTTCATTGAAACACACCTGTGTACCTAAGAGGTTATAGGATTTTAGAGATTGATTTTTGTTCTTTTCTCTTTTTCCTGTCTCTGAACTCGACTCTTTCTTTTTGTTTTATTTTTATATGTAGACAGTCAGACAGTTGAATTTAATAGGACTAATGTAAGATGTTCTCTGCACCAGTAATATTCACATTAATCCAGCCAGGGAATTGGTTTTGTGCATAGGATATAAAATACATCTCCTTTTCTGTCCCCATGAGACTATTGTACAAAACTCTTCACAATTTTGCCATTAAGGACAAAAAGTAGCCACTCAAAGCAGAATATTCTGGAATACAACTGCCTGTGGTTAGTCCTCTCTGTAGAGAGGCATCTGATGATCTAAACAATAGAAGAGTAGACAAGATCAACCTTTTAAATGGCAGAAAGACATAGCAAGGTGTTACAAAGACAAAAAAAAAAAACAGCTAGCCACTATTTATCAACCAAAATAACTTTATTTTTCACAGGCCTTTTGCTTTTACCTTCCTTTTGTGGGAGGGTTTAGTGAAAATTTCCGAACATCAGCTACTTACCTTCCAGGAAAGCAAGCTGCAAGGTTTAAGATGCTGATCGTTTTTTGTTTTGTAATTTTCTATTTCAAAGTAACATTTTAAACTCTTGGTGCTCCTCTGTCTGAGAAGGGTATGTTTTCTGTTTGAAATATATTACATCTTTTAATCAGATAAACTATCCTTTTATGTACTAATAATCTCTTTATTGACTACTCTGTTATGGATTAGAAGATTTAAGTGTCAAGGTATTATAGTAGACACCATTTTCTGTCCTGAAAGAGAGGAGTAGATTTATTACAGAAATGTACTCTGCGATAGGTACTGCTGCTTGGGTTTTATGTATGTAATCTGTCATTTTGGAAAAGAGATGTAAACAAAGCAAATTGTGAAACACAGGGCACAGGATCAATTACTGTGAGTGATCCCTTTATCTAGCCACAAATACAAATGCGTCAAAACGCTGCAGATGCAAGTTATAACAATGACATCTGCAGAGATTTTAAAATTACGGTCATCAGTATCACTTTAAAATAAGTTAGTCTTGTGTTTTCAGAAGCCAAATGGATTTACACATGCAGTGATTAAATTTTCCCCAGTTCTTTTTTCATAGAAAAGTAGCTAGTTCCAAATCTAATGTTACGCGTATAGTATGTCATGATCATCCAACCTCCTCCAAAGAACTGGGATTCAGCTGAGAAATTCTCCATTAGCCAATGGAATTGTGATTATAGCTATTGTCTGAAGATAATGTATGAACAAACTCCTGTATTTATTTTCATCCTCACTTTTCCTTGGATTTTGTCTGAAAATCTTCATGAGTCATGCTTAAATATCTGTCCTGAGCTTAGATCAGTTCAGCGTTCTGTTGCTAGTCACATTTTATTTTCACAGCTGTACTTCTTCTTGCTGTGCAGACCAGTTTAAACCTTATAATAACAATTCAGACTAGAGCCTTGTGCAGAATATACATAGATAAGATGGATTTTAAAATATAGCCTTAGAAAACTAGATAATTTCTGTTTTCTTTAAATCTTTAGAATCAGCTACAATTGAGATTGACATTTTATTTGCAATAGGAAGCAGGATTCACTGACAAGGCAAAGAATTATTTCTTGAATTTAGAACATATAAGGAAGTGAACTTTATGCTGGTCATATATTCTTGTCTCTGATAGTGTCAGTTGCTGCCATTTTGCTTGTTTGCTTGTTAGGTGTTCCTGAGAAGCCACAAATCACTGGATTTACCTCACCAGTTATGGAGGGAGAGAGGATGCAGCTTACTTGCAAGACATCTGGGAGTAAACCAGCAGCTGACATCAGATGGTTCAAGAATGACAAAGAAGTTAAAGGTATTTAAAAGAACTTTGATGTCATTTGGTCCAATAGTCAAAACTATACATTATGTAGAGTTGTATTTTTTAATTCATGTTTGTAAAGTTTCTCAAATTTAATAATTAAATGAATCAGTGATAGTATGTAGATAAGGAAATGATTGTGAATTACTGGATTGGTCATCTTTTTATTTTATTTCTTCAAATGGTAGAAACTGATGTTTTTAATTGCTTTCAACTCTCTTCAGCTTCATAAACTCAGCTTCACAGAGAAATATTTTGGGGATTATTGTTGTCACAGCCATACCATTCACTGCAGATATTTTACCTTTTAATTTCTTTTTGCCTTTATAATATGACACATGTCTCAGTTGGTCAGTTGCCAGTTTTATGTTACACTCTAAGTGACTGGGTGAGGCAGAACCATCTGGAGGAGACAGGAGATTGCTTTTCCAGTAGGGGAGTTATGGAACCTGCTTTGGTGCGGAAGAGTCAGGTTGTGACAACTGAAGGAATCTTGGTTGGGAGACTGGGAACCTGCAGCTGAGGCAAGGATGCTGAGAGTCTGTGATGAGGAGCAGGGAGAAGATAGACTTTAAAGGGGCTGAGGAGAACTTCAGAAGGACTGGGGAGAATTGGACAAAGTGTGCTGTAACTGAAAAGTCATGGGGTGACTAAAACCAAAGCTGAAAGCATGGGTCTGCCTTTGAAGATGCAGGAAAATAGGAAAGAGTTGCATATAAAGGTATCTATTTCTTTTCTGTCTTCCCTTTCACTTTTTAAGTCCTTTACTTAAAACTTAGTTTTGTAGTCCATGTCTCAGAAATGCTGTGAGAGTTTAAAATCTTTTTTGGCAAATGGATGAGCAAAGCTTCCAATAAAAGAAGGCTTAGTCACATCTCCACAGCCAACTGAGGTCCCATTATAGATTAGATGAATAAAAAGGATAAGGTACTGGTATTTATTCATGTCACTTCATTGTGCAGTAAGACCAGATCAATAAATGATTCAAAACCCACCTTTTAAGTGTAGCTTTTTTTAATATATATGAAACAGCTACAACAAAACCCCAACCAAACAACAGCTTTATTTGCTTTGTCTCATATTTGTCTGGTGGTGTGGATTTTGTTAGCTCAATAAACTGCCTTAAGCAATTTTTCAGCATTAATTACAAAGTCCATTAATCTTCCTTTACTATTCTGCACCACAGTTCAATGTACACAACCATAGCTGTGATATAAAATTGGTAAATAAAGGAGATTGCAGTTGATTGCCCAAGGAACTCAGTCTGTTCCAGAGCATATTGAAAGACACAGGAATTTTAGGCTGGAGTCATTTGAAATGTGTTTGAGCACTTGTAACAAGGATAGAAAATGAGGAAACAGAGACCTGTTCTTTCCAGCCATAGCGAAATTACTGAAAGAAAGGCATCAAACATAATTAAAAAGAAGAATTTGCCAGCACAGCTAGCACACATGGCACAGCATAGATCCTGTCAGCCCAGAAAGACAACAGGATGAATATGTAAATTCAAGACATGTAAATACTGAAAATTACTCTAAGCAATATCAGCACGTTAAGGGAACCACTGGTACAGTTGACCTAGCAGCAAGGCAATACTGAAATAAATTGTATTAAAGATTTTATTTTATAATCTGATGTAAGAACTTTGCTGTTCTTTCAGCATGTCATTGAAGTCAGGAAGTGATTTAGTGATGTGACTCTTTAACTAATTTGCTCTTCTCAACAGTTCCTTAAGGGATGGTTTTCTTTAAAAAAGTGGGGCGGGGAAGGAACAAAGAAGATGTGTGAAAAGGAATAGTAAAGAAAAAAAAAATCCAGAAATTAAAATACTGAGCACATTCATTTCAGTTTAGTTTTCTAGGTCTTCTGAAGAGCACATTGCCATTTCACAAAGGTTAAAAATAAAATAACCTAACCAGTTTGCAATGGCATCAGCAAAAGTTACATTAGCTTTGTGCACTGTAAAAGGTGAGATGATAAATCTGAGAAAATAGATATGAAATTATATGCTAATGCAGCTGACATTAAAGGTTAGGAGTTCATCTGTCTAGCACCAGTAAATCCAATTGTGTTACAGTGTATTATACATGACAAAAAAGAATATAAATGATGCATTGAGTTCAGAGTTCCACCAAAGGGGAAAAAGCCATTCTAAAATTGTAGCTCCATTACTATTAGTCAAAAAAGGAATCATCATCTGGTAAAGGAATACCATTTGAATACAGTAAGTGTTAGTAGTGAGACAGACTGCTAGTAATGAGAGAGACTGAAGTACTGAGTACCATGCCTTTTACTTTAGTGTTCTGTTTCATATATGCACCAAATTAACAAAGAGATCTGCAGTTTAGCATTCTGGTGGCATTTCTTGAATATTATTAAAGCAAAAATATTGGAGAAGCTAAATACATAATTTTGTAAAGAAAAAAAATCTATTTTTCCAACCAAATTTGTTACATGCTCTTTCAAAAGCATTATGCAAGAAATTATTTTTAGGTTTCAGGAATATTTGTTAATGGATTATTTTTTTCCCCTAGCAAAATTTGGCTTCAAAAACAAGGAAGATAATATCAGTTTGTTTTGTTGCAACAGATTAAGACATTTTGAATTGCTTTATGGTTTTTAGTACACACAAAGAATTCAGAGAGGCACTGAATATTTTGATTTGATAAACTTCTAAACGAAGATGAAATTTTCTTAGGCAAAGCCATTTCATGTCAGAATTTGATTTTAAATGTAAACAAAAATTATACTTGTCACGTAAAAACAGCAAAACTGTCTTTTTAAAAGATGAGGTATTCTACATGGATGTTCCAAGTACGTGCCTTTATAAATAGTTGCCAATGAACAATGAATGATAGACATTCTGTAATTTCTATTTTCCCTGTCAAACATCTATACTTATGATATATAAACTAGTATTAATACAAGCATATATGTTTGTGCGCCTATTTGATGGAGTCATAGAAGTGAGCACATAGTTGACCCTTAGATTTCATATGGCCCAATGGTTCAGTGGTTGGATCAGGTTGCTAAAGGTCTTCCCCAATTCAATTTTGAAAAATCACTAATATCAGAGGTTCCATAGTCTATCTGGTCTAGATGTTTCACTATTTGAAAGCCTTTATTGTGAGGAATTTTCATTATATGTAGATATTTCATGATACAAAATCAGTATTTGCCTTGATGTAACTTGTGTGCACTGCCCCTCAGCTTTTGCTGTATGCCTCTGAGAGGAATGTGGTTTTTTTCTTCTCTATGACCACGCGTTAGGTACTTGAAGGCAGCAGTTTGATCTGGTTTTAGTCTTCTTTTCCTCAGGTCGAACAAACCCAGCTATTGTAATCTGTCCTTGCACGTTTGCCAAAATCTTTCTTATACCAGAAAGCTCAAAAGCGGGCCTAATGCTCTAGATGCAGCCACACGCTTGCTGAAGAGAGAAGAATCACTTCCCTTGACTTGCTGGCTGTGCTATTATTAATGCAGGACGGTGATAGTGGTAGCCAGAGAAAGTACCTCTGTAATGGATCTTTTTGTTAAGCTTTTTCTTCAAGGGGGTATTTAGGAGAGAGAGGAGTAGAAAGGAAATACATGAAATCATTGACTGCAGTAGGCATATTTAAAATTTCTGTAAAAACCCTGAGTAAATATTCTGAATGCTAGCATGCGGTAACATACTCAGTACCCGATTTCCACTGCTCTTACATCCAGTTGGGCTTACATTCAGTTAGCATATATTACAATCACACCATTACAACATTTTGCCATGAAGAAACATCTAAGAAGATGCAGCTGATAAAGTAGACAAGATAAATATTTCTGTTGATGAGGATGTCAACAGTTTATAGAGCGGTATCACCATCCTTTTTACGGAGGTAATTAACTCTAGGAATTGAACTCTTCCCAACAATAGTTGTCTAGAGAAAGGCTTCTAAACATCTGTTTAGGAAATTAATTGGTTTTGTTTTTCTAAAGGATTAAGCATCCACAACCTCTCAGTGAAATTAAAGTTGTTGATGTTTTCAGGAGCTGTCTGTCCTCCACCTGCAGTCAGTAAGCAAAGGCATGTGTGCATTATTTGTAAGCAAACAGGTATCTATATAGGTGCTTATTATTCAATTTGGAAACCTAACTCTGGGAACAAAGTCTCATGTGTTTGCTTTAAATATTAGTGAAGACGTTTGTTGTTTTCATTATAATAAATTTGCTTTAGCCCTGGTCAATATTTCTCTCACCTATGGATCCCTAAATATTAATAGTCACCATGACAGAAATTGAAATTTCTTAAGGCTTAGCGAAAAAACAGACAGAAAAATGCTTGTATGCAAGAAATAATTATTTTTTAGGGGAAAATGGATATCATGTAACTGTGGTGTCTTCATCTATCTGGAGGCAATGAAAAAGACCACCTCTCTGATTTCAGAGTTATTTTTAATCTAAAAAGATGTAGCTTAAGCCATTTAAGATTTGCTTTCTAAAATTGATATTTCATTGAAATTTTATTTAGGTCATCTTCTTCTCTAATGGGATTTAGTATAATTTGTAAGACAAAAACCTCTCAGTTTTTCTTTTTTTAAAATACAGAGGACATATGCAATCTCAGTGTAATTGAATATGTATGTTTATGTATTTATATATGTCCTTTAAAGCTTTCCTTGTAACAAATGACTATAACGAGCTGTTTTGCTGAAATACATTCAAATCAGTAAGTATTATAAGTAGTCATGAACTAAATGAAACAATTCTAAAGCATGTGTTAAGAAGATCTCATGTTGCAATTAATACCTTAATCTTCAGTTCTGACCTAACATGTCTGTCCTACAACAAAACTTTCTGAATTTGAACCTTAACCTTGAGCTGAGTTGAATACTTAAACATAGCTGAAGGCTCCCCACACTTTAGTATCTGGGCTGAAAACTGTCAGAGACTTAAGCGAATCTGCCCAAAAGCAGTTGGTCAGTTTAACATGATATAAAGCAGAGAGTGCAAGATCTCTGAAGTAATTTTATTTCTAGTCTTCTTCGGACTTGTCTGTAGATTCCAGTGAATACTGTGACATCCTCTATTTACAGTTGTTCATCGCCATCGATACCTATACTTTGGTTTAGTTCAGTTTATAAATTATCATAATTCTAGCCAAAGAACAGAATAACCCATGAATATAGTAAGTGCAGGATTAATGTGACTACATGCATGCAACCCTTAGTTTACATGACTTTAGTAATATCCATGTATTAGTAACAAATTTTGTAATATCTGTGTATTAGTATGTGAGTGCAGTATCCTGTAACCAGTTTTAAAATGTCCCTTTTCAATGTATATATTCAGCTCTTACAATCAGAGCAAGTTGAGGAATAACTGCAGTCTGATTTTGTTTTAAAGAGACCAGTACAGATGTGAAAGACTTCTTTTTTCAATTGTGATAGATAATTGAGCTTTCTAATGCTGGACTCCTTTTCCCCAAAACATTGGAGATGTTTGTTCTTTATTTCAGATGTTAAATATTTAAAAGAAGAAGATGCAAATCGGAAAACATTCACAGTCAGCAGCACGCTGGATTTCCTAGCAGATCGCAGTGATGACGGTGCAGTTGTAAGTTGCAGAGTAGATCACGAGTCCCTAAACTCTACACCTCAGATAGCAATGCAGGTTCTAGAAATACACTGTAAGTAACACACGTTCTATATGCTTGCTTTTATAGTTTAGTTTTGTTTCAGAGTTTCTGTTCTGGGAAAATTATGAAAATCTCTGGTACTGTGCAGATGGGTAACGTCTTTCTTTTAGCCAGCTTCTCTGTTCTGTATTTTATGGTTGGTTGGTTTGGGGCTGGGGGATATTGTTGTTGTTTTCTACAGGAGTAACTCTAAAAAGTCTGTTATGGGCTTCACAAGTGAAAACACTATGGGATTGAGTTCCTGGTTTGCTTTGAGAAATGGTAGAGTGGAAATGCATTTATCATTGTAGCAATGTGAAGGAGTTCTTACAAATCAAGATCATAATACTTCACAGTTCTCCTTGAAAGTATCTAGAAACAAGAGTATGAAGAAGCAAAGTTCTCAGCAGACTGCCTCAATAACTTTGAATCCCGTTAATGAAACTGTTTAATGCTGTTAATCATACAAGACCAGGAGGTAAAGCCCTTTATACTTTATTTTTAGGCTTTGTCTGTACAGGATGTTGCGCTAAATAATCCAAACTTCAGGTGTTTTGTATCTTTATATATTGGTTTATTTTTTCAAACAGTATTTCCAGAAACTTGATGTCTTACACAGTGCATTGTTTCAGAGTTGAATGAACCTGCCTATGTTTCTGTGTGCCATACTCTGAAGTCATGTTGTCCTTTGAGTCATTTTTCTTCTTCACTTACAAACTGTGAGACACTCAGGAGAACACTTACTTACCATCAGACAATGTTTTCATATTTGCCTGCATTATACCCACCATTCTTCAGGGTACAGCTATGTGGATTTCTGCAAAACAACTGTACTTTGATGATTCTATGATTGCCAGCTAGCAAAAACAGGCATCTGCAAAACACCATCAGACCGGGTGAAGGGAAGAAACCTTTCATGAATCTGTACCTAGGGTAGGTGTAATCAACCTGTTATAAAGCAGACAAGCTTGTCTGCAAGCTTCCAGTAACTGCAGCTAGTTCCCAGCATAACATGTCAAGGACTGCTGGCACACATAACTTGTTTCTAAACAGCGATATTTCCATAAGCATCAAAGGCTCGTAGCACATGTAAAATGCAGTAAAAGCAAGAGCACTCCATGCACAGAAGCTGACAGTATTGCTAAAAAGGCCATCTGCATTAAAGTCTGAAAATGAGGAGGATGTGGATTAGCGTCCATAAGTACTATGTACTGAAAAAAGCTGTTTTCTGAAATGTTCTACCCAGCATTTTGCTGAAGGAGATCAAACCCTGTCTTCAACAAATGGCTATTAAACACCTGCTTCCCCTAACATGTTCAAATGACATCTGTACTAGAGACATGGATCCTTAACAGCTTTATTTCCTTGAATTTAAATCCCACAACCATCAGCCACTGAGCCGGCCCATGCCTTCACTTCTAAATTCTTGCTCTTCCTTCAGTGCCCTGCTTGAGATGTTGGCACTAGAGGAGAGGAACCAAATTGAATGGAATAATAGATAGAGAAATAAGCCAGCTATATGAGGTTTAAAATGACTCACAGAGACTGAAATGTAGTGTGATTCAGGATAAGGGCACGGTTCTGGTTTGTGTGAGCATCATGAGATGAGAAGGTGATGAAGCCTTTCTGTGGTCTTGCATATATAAAGCTTCTTGAATGTTTGCTGTTTCCCTCTGATTGCACCCTAGGTAGCAAGACATTGCCTTGCTAAATAGCTGTGGGGTTTATGTTCCCATTGCATCATGTTTTGAGCAAGACTCCTCTCCCTTCTGTGGATTCACTGAAGTTTTCTAACAAGGGCAAACTGCACCAGGCATTTACAGTTACTAATGTTTTTTGTTACTGCCCCTTCAGACTGCCAGCTTGTTAAAAGCCACAATGCACAAGTAATTATTCTCTGTCATTCGTGCTTGCTCCATTAATTTTCCACCAATCAATTTAATACTCTTCAGCACTAGTATAGAGGCATAATGCATGGAAAGATAAGTGAACAATGTGCCAAAAGAACTTAAAGTTTAGAAGAGAGGGTGCAAATACATTTAAAACCATAGAGAAAGCAAGGAGACAAGGTGACAAGGAGACTAAAAACAGGCTATTATTGTCCTTTTGTTACCACTTACATCTCCATGGTCAACATACTCAGAAATCTTACACCAGGCGGGTTTCTAATGGAAACTTTCTAAAATGAAAAGAAGACTCAGAAAACTAATGATGTGATTCAGCAGAGAGACTTGAAGAAAAAAGAGGAGAAGGATGATTTACTATAGCAATCCCAAAGACTCAGAATGGACTGCATCGCACTGGAACTGGGCCCTGCATTTTATTCTCCTGCTATTGCTCATCATCGTTTGTGGGTATTACTGCAGTCACTGGATTTTTCCATCAATCCGTAGGACTTCAAACATATGAGATATCCTATTTGTATTAATGAGAGGCATGCTCACAGGAACCAGTGTGAGTTGACCCAATATATCCTTAGTGCCACCTGACAGCAGTTCAAAAATAGTGCTGACAAAGCAGCTGGATTATGGGACCCCACGAGAAAAGCCAGGAGAATTTGTTAATCTGATGTCCTTTAGGCTCCAAAATCACAAGCAAGTAGTGAGGCATTGCTCCACAGGGCACTTGTTCTAATGTCCCGGAGACATTTCTGCTGAGCAGAGTGCTATGGAAGAATGATAAGCAAGTACCTTAAAATGGACAAACCGAACAGCATAGCGAGCATCAGTTGGGCAAAAGACGGATGCACAATGATTTGGCATCACCCGCTGGAACTGTTCTTGGTTTTTAAACACTTTCCTAAAATCTGACGGATTTTGTCTGTGGTACATGGATGCTCCTTACCAATTATGAGTGTATCATCACAGGCTAGAAAAAAAAGAACAATAATAAATTGTCTGGCCATTTCTGTCCTGTATAATTATGCTTGAAAGTAAAAAGCCTTCTTTGTTTCAAGCAGCTAGCCCCTGACAATGGAGGAAACATATGGCTTCATCAAAACAAAAAGCACAAAGGAAAGCAACTGAACAGTAGGAATTCAAGGACTCTGGGTGATAGGTAGAGAAAAAGGAAAGCAATGTAATAGTTGGAATGACAGGTTTATTATTTATTCTAGTGAAAGGTATAATAAAATTAAATCTGTCCTAGATGATGAGACTGTATGAAACAGATATTTGTAATAAGTCCATGGAGAGATGTAGATAGAGGTGCTTATGAGTCCACACAGCTGTTTTTATCATGAGCTTTAATAGGAAGTAAACTTAACAAAACGAAAGCCAGTAATGCCATCAGCAGCAATATCAATACAGAATATACTTTATTTCCTCTTCTTCCCCTTACACAAATCTTAGCTTTTGTTAGTGTGATAAAGCAATCAAATCAGCTTTCCCCAGTACATGAAGTGAAGCCAAGGACTAAACTTGTAAGATAAAAAAGGTTTTATTTTCTTTTAGTATGTATTTGTGTACGTAATAGAAATAATGTCTGAGTCCTGCTGCTACTCTTTTATTTTTTTAATGGTTAGATCTAGAAGTAGAGATTACCTATATTATTTATAGTTTGACCAAAAGAAGAATATCTTGAAGAAGACCATGATCAATTCTCCTTTTCACAAAACTTTCCATATTAACTTTGCAGATATCAAATATTAAAATAATAGGGATGCAGTAAGGTAAGCATACTGTATCCCACTCCAGACTTTGGAATAGTTAGCTCCTCCAGTCTTGTGAGCTTTATTTATCACCAATTTATGTTATATCTCACTTGTGTTTAATCTTGTTATTCTGTATATCATGCTCTGTGCACTGAAGGGCAGCCCAATTGCCCAAGTCTTTGTTGTGCTGAAAGGTTTGGTCATTATTTAGTTTCTGCCTGGCCAGCAGAGGTTTGTGGTAGCATGACACTGCTTGCTGAGTTTATTTTTCCTCTGACCCTTACTGTCAACAGTAAACCTAAAATAGACTTGTATCCCCCGTGGCTTTGTTCTGAAGTTTGCTTGTCAGCCTAGCTGACACTGGTTATTAGGAAGTGCTTCTTGTAAGTGATAAATACGAATCTCAAAGGGGTATTTAATTTCATTGCTTACTTTTACATTCAAACTAAATTAGGAATGCATTCTTTGTTCCTGTATTAAAGTATCACGGGTGCAGTACATCAGTTTTAAGAGCTTCTCAGTACGATACTTGCTAGACTGTGTACTCTAAGTCCTCATGCACAGTCCTGAAAAGACATTTTGGGGGCAAGTACAAATTCTGATCCACATCTGGAAAGTTAGTGAATTCGCTTATCCCTCTTCAATGTCTCAGATACATCTTGTTTCACAGAAGCAGCATCTTTGCATTCCTCCAGGTCTTCCCAGAGCAGAAGCCAGCCAACACACTGCTTCCTACTTAAACAGAGTGCCATAAAATTACCCAGTGGTTATTACCTTACCTTAGTGAAGATTCTCTGACTACAGTAAATTACCCAGCAGACCTCAGTAGAAATTAATGTGTAAGTCTGCCCCAGAGGCTTCTTTTGAAGCTTTAAAGTGAAATCAAATCATTTGAACTTCAAACCTAATCATCATGATTCTAAAATGGCAGCTGTGATGTGATCCGTGCTAATGGACTCCGTGAGATTTTGCTCAAAAGCTGACCACGCTCCCAAATGACAGCACTAATAAGCTAAATATGTGTTATGTAAAGAAGTGTCTAGAGAGGCAATTTTGAGTAAATTCTATATTGGCAGACACAGATGTGCAGCGAATTGTTGGTCTGACAAGTCTATAGCCATCAGTTAACTTGCTTCTACAGGGTATTCCAACAGTGTTTGTGTAATAGGCCATTTCTTCATTTGTGGGTTGTTATTAGATTCTTTTGCAATGAACATCTGAACTTGACTTTAAAATTAGGCAGCTATTCCAAGAGAATGTTGGAATTGTTGTCCGGGAAATAAACGTATTGATTTTGAATTAAGCAAACAAACCACCTTGAATGCAGCCAAGTACAAGGAGGCAAATCAGCAATGCACTTGTGCAGCCATGTAGAACATAGTGTGCGTGTGTGAGTTTGGAACAACAGCGTACCACTGGGATTTCTGATGTATTCACAGATGGAGGTTTCTCTGACAACAGGATGGGTTTAGATTTTCTGCTGGTGTAAAGCAGAGTAATTTTATCAAAGAGCTACATTACTCACTAAGGGAGTTTAGCCCATTATTTTTACTTAAACAGTTTCAAGGTTTTGTTGGAACCCAGTTTCTGAAGTTACACATTCTGAACAAAAATAAGTGAAGATATATAAATATATGTGTGTGAATATGTGGATATGTGAAAATGTACAATATTAAATATAGTATATATTATACATTCATACAGTGCTACATGAAATAAGGTATTCTAAAAAGAAAGCAAGAAAAGGATCATTCTCAATTGCTTACGATCATCTCTTCATTATGCTGACACCCTGAAAGACACACCAGCTGAAAGTAAAATCTGGAAGTATTTGCATGATTACAAATAGCCTCAATCTCTGTGTGAATAGTCTGGCAAGAGACACATACTCGGAGTCAGGAAATGGTTTACTAACTAGGATGGTGAGGTGTCACAGCCATCAAATTTTTCATTGATTTTTTTAACCGGGACCCAAAACACTGGACTAGCTCAAATAAATACAGATAGAGTATGTTTAGTCAGGAGTGAGAATAGCTGGAGTACTTGTAAGAACTGCAACTTGCTTTGGCTTTGCCATGAGAGGAAAATGTTAATCTAATGATATCTTTAGTCAGTAAGCTCCAGCACACAATTCTCCTATAATTTCTGATAGAGTGAAAAGGTGCAGGTTTTCTGAGGACATAATTTTTTAGGAGCCTAAGAGAAAGAACTCGCTTGAGATTTGCACATCCAGGGCTTTGCTGTCTTCCAGATTGGCATGATTTGCTCTCTTGCTATAACCATTTTATCATAGAATAATTTGAATGTTTGGGAATTGTGATACCTCAGAAACCTCTGGAACCTGTGGAAGGTGGCTAATATCTCAAGCTTAAACCTTCTTTCAAGTGTAACATGATGACACAGATGTAGTGGCACATTCTCTTCCATAGCCCATCTTGTTGCATACTGGTCATAACAAATATCAAAGAAAATTTCCCTTTGAGAAAACAGAATTGTTTTGTTTCAAACCAATATACTCCTAATATTTTTGTTGGCTTACTGCTTTGTTCTTCAGAGTTCTTAGACCCAGCCCTAGGAACAAGACCCATTTAGGTTGTGTTCTTTTTTTGAGGAAACAGTCTGCTGTCATCGTACAGCTAGTTAGACACAACCTTTTGGAAGTCACTAAGCCATTATCAGGCTGTCATCTCTTATCAATCCTTCTGCTAAGTGTACCTGACAAATCTGTATGTACCAGGACACAGGAGGGAAACCCAGAACAATTATTATATTTTTTAGTGATTTGTCAGGACTGTGGGTGCTGTTCTTACAGTGTCTGCTTCAGACACCAAAGAGTGCTGAGTTTTGCTCCAGCACAGGCTTGTTTCAGGGATCTTTTTTATATGTGTCATTTATCTTTAGCAATGAAGTATACTTCCAATCCTGAGTTAACAGAGGATAATAGCTGGTTAGTGTAAGATACCACCAAGCATCTTGATGACCTGGACTTCGCTATAGCAATACTGTTTTCAGGATGTACTCCACTATACAGAACAGAATGCCTGAGCCTCAGCTTCTTAGATTTCAGCTTTTCAAGTGAGTTTCTCTGTCTGACCTTCATTATTTCACAACTTAGGTGGTCATATTGATTAAAGCCACTTTTTGTTCCTGCCTAAAAAGCAAGAAGGCTATGTTTTCTATGTAATGTGCAGACAGGACCTTGTTCTCTCACAAAACCTCCCTCTCTTATCATAGGCAATCTCTGTAAGCCTAAGAAAGCAGGTATTTCCTTCACTTTACTGAAAATCTGCCAGCTGCTTAAATCCTTCAGAAGCTCATGAAGAAAAGCTAGATGTTTTTTTCAATGTCTACCTGGGTCTAAAAGAGAGGTACCATCTCTTGCGACCGATGCTTCCATCCTTTAGAGGTCAACTGTCTGAGTGGTGTTCCTGCTTTTCTCTTTCAGCGTAGATGTTCTGATGTGATGCTGTGACCTTGAGAATGAGAGAATTTTAAGATCTTCAGTTAACTCCCTGTTATGTTGTGAGATAAGTTTACTCTTTATACGCATTCAGGTTTCCATCCAAGACGGACCCATACTGAGATACTCTTCTGGTATTTTAGCCAAACATTTTCTGTTTGGTGGGTTATTTAGGGTTTTGTTGTTGATTTTGGGGGAGTTTATTCCTGAATCATTGTATGAATGTTAATACAGACCATAAATGTATCTCAATGTTATTTCAATACTTTGGTGACCAGCTTTCCCTTCAGTCTTCCTCAAAGGATGGATATTTCCATATTTACCAGTGTAAAATGCAGTTAAATATAGTAATAATAAGAATGCAGATCGGAATATACAGCTTCAGTACGTGTATACCTCTTCATTTTGAATGAAAAGTGAATAAGAAGTTATTCTATATAATTATTTAGCTCAATAATTATGTAAACACTATGTTAATAAATAAAATTATCTTGTTTAAGCCTTTCATATTAGTGAATGCTTGAAAGAAATGAAACATAAAGGATAGTTGCTGTAAACAGTAAAGAATGATATCTGTGAGCATGAAAGTTCAGTGCCACAATTTGCATGTTTAAATGAGATCAATTAGGTTAATGATGGATGAAAATAAGAAATCCATTATTTAAATGCAAAATAATTCAAAAACTTGGAGGTCCATTTACTGCTAAACTTTCATCTTTCAAAGGGGATATCTAGTTCAAAGGGTTAATGTACAATCCTGACCTTTCCCATCTGGAGGCTTATGTTCAAATATGGTTTACAAGTGAAATATAATCTAGTATAATTTATTTCTCTCTAAAATCTTTTGTAGGAAAGTCTGCAAAGTGCCTTGTCTATTTTGCATATAAGCTTTAAAATGTGGTGTGAGCAGGTTATTCCATTTGCTTGTTGTGTGTTTAGGAGAAGGCTCAAGGTTTCAGCGGAAGTTTGGGAGGGAGCGTTTAATAATATTAAAAGTAGGATGTTCAGAAAATAACCATAAAATAAATATAATTCCATATCAGAGGAGTAAGCCTTTAGGCATAGGAAAGAGACAACCTGTGGTGAAAAGACTGAAAAGAGAGAGGGCATGCCTACACTGGGAAATGGAACACAGTGAGGTCATCCCTGAACTTGTTCCAAATACCTGTTTGAACCGCATAGTGCTTTCCCATGTGGAGATGCTAGCTTCGGTCAGTATGGTGATGGTTCTGAATTACTGAGCACTGGTGGGCTAACAACTGTTTTCCCTCTGGAGAGGAGGCTAGAAACAGAACCTTACAGAGTTAACGGTAGGCTTTTGAGGTCACATTGTTAATTTGGTCACGACTGGTCGTGTGCCACTGTCACCAGTACAAATTCCCACAGTGTGTCAGTCAAGCCATTGGAGCATGTTCATAGCTGGACATTAGAGAGAGAAATTAGTTCATCTGCCTGCAAAGATGAGAAAACTAGTGTAATGGTGTAAAAAAGGCCATGCAGCTGATTTCCTGTAATGATAAAGCTTTCTCTAGGTAGGGAGGTAGGTTCCAGAAATAATGATCTTATTACAAACGGCCCAGCAGCAGTATCCCCAAGACTGACTGACTGATTTTAAGTTTCCTAATCTAAGTAACAATCAGTTACTATAAAAGGGATTAAAAAAAAAAATCTCTGCATTGTATTTGATGAGATGAATGCCTACATTAATATAGTGTGAATGCATTAGATGATCTGTGGTAGAGATATGAAGTGGAAGGTTGAATTTACTTAAAAGCTAGAAAACAATTTTCTGTATCGCATGACACTAAAAGGACAATAAAGACCGAGTGTCTGAATGGCAGTCCAGTGTTTGAGAAGTTCCACATCAGGTCCCAGCTGGAGCAAGAATGTTTAAGGGACATGACTAATATCCATTACGCTCCATGCTGCCTTCAGAAATATGTTTGAAATATCTTTTTCATTTTTTTCTAGCCTAGTCTTGCTGTTATTTCAAATGGTATCATCTTGGAAGAAGACTGAAAATTACAAAATCTATAAAGCTTGCACCCCAGGTTACAACTCTGGTCACCTTCAGCCAGTCAGTCTACTGATAGAGAACAAAGCTGTTCCATACCTTCCCTATAGAACTGTTTGGGGGGCTGTTTATTTCCAAAACTAAAGACTAGCAAGCTGGTGAGACAGTTTGGAGAAAAACATATATAGAGATTGTTAGTAGGACCTTCCAAGGACTAGAAGTTTGCCCTTCATGAGGTGTGGTATATATTTATAAGAAAGAAGTAAAGTTTTCGTACCCCGATACAACTACTTAGTTATTTTTTTATATAGATTAAACTTTTATAGCGTCCAATATCTGATATGAATGCCAGAGAAAGGCTTGAAGGGGTATTTTGGTATACTGAGCATCCAGAGCTCTTGTTTACTCCTTCAGCAGTTTTGAATGTGCTGCAATTCTCAAGCCATATTCAAGATAATTTAAGTCAGACATAACAGCAAACTGAAGGCCTTCAGCAAAAGAAACTGAGGATGCAGAAGATAAAGTTACATTGGAAATCATGCACTGACTTAGTTAGACATTTCTTAATGACATATGTGACTTAGGCAGAAGGCTTTTTTTCCTATTACCTTTTTTCTTTACTCAGGTGAATAGGCAAAAATGAGATAAAATATAAATGAGTTGGAGAGAGCACAGTGTAAGGCGGTGGAGATGTTAAATGGAGCAGATTGTTTAGTCTGAAGAAGTTACATGACAGGAACAATTAAACAACATGAAATCTTTAAAACTAAGCTTTATCACTGAAGAAAATGGAACTGAGTTGCCAAAGAAAGTATTATTTCTACCATGTCATCCTGCGTGTAGGGGACTTAGTGGATAACGAAGAAACCAGTGACCCATTCTGCAAAAGCATGTAAAAGGGAATAGCTGTATCTGTTGCTGACTATCTTCATGAAGTGGCGCACATTTAGAACTGCGGTGACAGTGCCACTCTGTCTACCACT
The DNA here is from genome assembly GCA_026283785.1 of Coracopsis vasa. Taxonomy (NCBI): domain Eukaryota; kingdom Metazoa; phylum Chordata; class Aves; order Psittaciformes; family Psittacidae; genus Coracopsis; species Coracopsis vasa. The sequence continues at coordinate 29,883 of JANHGB010008616.1, forward strand.
TAATTCAGCAGGGTCTACTGATTTATGCTGAAGTTTATCTCTACCATTTTTAAGACCAAGCACAAAGTAGGTAAGAATGATCAATGAACACATTACATGACAAAAGAAGGGTAATTTTTTTAACACATTTTAAATGGAGCAGAGAGGAACTGTGGAGCTTTGGTTGTGTACCTCCATATTCTTTTTCGCCTTCCCAAAACCCCAAGCCACACATTATGTACTACACATTTTAATTACCTTTTTTCTTTTAGCAGTTTTGGTGTTGGAGTCTGATATGACCAACAGGTGAGAAGTTGAAAGAGATACCATGAATATTTATAGAACCAGGTAATCAGTATTCACAGAATTAGTAACCTAAAGGGTTTCCTGTGAACTTAGCTTGAATTCAGGCACTCATGAATTATGAGTGTCAGGAGAGAATATTTCACTGATCAAGCTTTCTTTTCCCCCACACTGGCGTTTGGCTCGTTGTTTTACATCTCCGAGATTGTTTTTACACTTTCCTTATATAAACTCTCATTATTTCTTTCTTCAACAAACATTGTATTAAACAAAATTAAATGAAGGAAGATAAAGGATGATGTAATAGTCATGAAAGAATATCTAATAACAAAGGGACCATATGCTTCTTCTGGTCCTGCTTGACTGTAAAGCAGTTTTTAAAGGAGTATAAAAGGAAGATACAGGAGTCTCCATGTGGATGTGGTACCAAATATTCACTTTTATCAAAGCTAAGTATTTTTAAAATATCACAAAGCTCATTTTCAGTGTATTATTGAATACATTTATTGAAGTGAAATACCATTGCCGTGACACAATCATTCGATTGTCTCACCCACAAATGCTAATAAAATAATTTGTCAGATACATAATACTCAGTTTTTCTCTCCTCTGTTTAATCATTGAGTCATTTGTTATATTCTGAAACAGAACATCAAACTTCCTGTATCTCCCGGGGTAACTTGATGAAGTTTACCAATGCAGACTTGCTTTGTGAGTGCTCATTCAAAGCAATAGAGCACAGGCAGAAGCCATGCTACTTGTCATTTACAAAAGCCACCCAGTTTTTGGGAATGCTGATTCACAGCTGTAGGATGCACACAGCTGGTAAACATAAAAGCTATTAAAAAGGGTGAGCACTTTCACAGAGCTGATTAGAGTATGCCTCTCTCTTCTTTCAGATCTCATTTGGGATATCCAATTTGATGCTTATTTTTGCACATGCTAGAGTGGTTTGTCCTTGGAATTTACTTTAAAAGTCTTTTTTTCCTAAGCTTAATTACTTAGGTTTTTTTAGAAGTAGGAATAAAATTGTGTAGGATTATAGACTTCTCGAGAAGTTTGTAAGTGCTATCTATATGTGAAAATTGCTATCTTCTCATGGTTTCTAGAAAGAAAAAAAGATACCTTAACCTATCCTATGCTTACTCCAGTGCTAATTAATCTGGAAAGCAGATACATCATCATTTTCAGAGGTATCTGCTTATTTTATCTTTGCATCTGGAAATGATGGAAAGGTTCCAAGGAAATAAGAGAGAAAAAGTATGATGAAAAATGTTGAAGGCTGTGGCATAAATAGATTTCACAAACATGCTCTTAGAGAAATCAGACAAAGCCAGATAGAAAATAAATGAATTAGTCTGTCATGAAATACTTTTAAAATCTTATCATCTGGCAGCCGTTGATTACCAGATGGCAATAATCTTTTATTATCAGACTGTTAGATTTTTATAACATTTTTTAAAATGATAGCACCCAGACTGTTGTTGTTCACTGTCACAATAAAATATCATAGAAATTTATGAAAGCTTTTCAATATTCAGAAGGTTTGAGGTATAAAATAAATGTATGAAGTAAAGACATGCTGATGGTAGCTCATAATTTAGCTAAACTTGTAACAAGAAAAGTGTGTTGTAATGAATCAATCATACCAATTTGGATTCTGGTGCAGAGGAAATGGTGGTTAGTGTGCAAAAAAAATAAACAAGATTAATAAATTAATTAGAAGTGGCAGAGTAAACCTGAGTGTTATAGATCAAGGCAGGAGATGCCGCTGCACACAGTGAAATGAATATGATAGAGTGGTTTGGGAGCAGTCAGTAGGCAACAGCAGGAAGGTGGAGAGCTAATGCATTTCTATTGCTTGTGGTGACAATGGAAAATTTGTGAGTTTTCCTGGGCAGTGGCAATTGCTGGCTACACAAACAGCTTGAAACAATAACACTCAATGACAGAAACCTACCTTTCATCTGAGCATTGTAATATTATGATCCTTTGCTCTTCGGACTCTTGTTAGAAATAATGCAGGAGGTTACGTCAAGAGAAGAGTGCAGTGAGCCTCACACCAACCAATCAAAGCAGAATTTCATATATTGCAACAAGGCACAATGTGCTTGCTGAGAAGATGAGAATGCTTTTTTTGTTCCTTGAAACCCCAAATTTCCTCTAGAGGAGGAGAGAAACATTCCAGTGCCTCTGTCAAATGATCTGGCAGCCATGACTGGGATGTTATACCATAGGCAGGGCCTATGTATTTTGTTCCGTGGGCTGCCTGGAGCTCAAGGGAGTGTTTTCCAAACAGCAAGTAGTTAATAAGACGCATTTCTTGTGTTACTTAGGGTCTATGAAGGTAAAGCATGCCATTCATGGAAGCTTACTGATCCCAGTCGGAAGAATTGCTATGTCACGCAAGCACAGCTCTCTTCCTGAATTAATCCAATGGTATATTTCATATTATTGGATCCAATGCAGAATTATATTGTTAAATAAAGCCTTTTCTTACTAGCAGTACTTTTAAGGCTTTTTAAAACATTGTGTATAGAAGAACACTTTGAGACACAAAAGATAATTAAACACATCTAGTCGTCATCCTAAAAGATTAAATAAGAAGGCAGTATCAATGTTTTTAGAAGGAGGGATTTGAATAACACTTGTAGCACATCCTCATGTATTACAAGCACTCACACTGCAAGTGGTGTATTCATCTCTCCCTGTATTGTTGTCTTTCCTGCTACTGTTAACATAATTTGCACCTAAACGGTAAGTCCAACAATGACCACAGACTTCCTTAAAACAAGCTAAGCTTCTTACTGCAAGTGGAGAGGTGTTCATAATATAAACTACAGAGAGAGAATCACCTTCAAAGAAAACACGCATCAGAATCAAAGTATTCCAGTGGAGGCCTAGGGTCAAATGATGTTGATGAACTGTTTTCAATTGCTTAGAATGTGATTAGGGATAAGATTGTGTTTGCCCTGATTTTGAAGTAAGCACCTGACAATTTGGTTGCATAGAAACTAATCAGATGGGAGGACATTGTTCTGGAGGTTTAATAATGTTTGTTCTAATATTATGTTGTATAAAGGTGCACATTTTAATTCACAACAGGCAAACATTTAAGTAGTTGTGCTTCCCTTTCTTTACCATTTTCACTAGGTCTAGCTCCTTGGTACTAGTTTGAACTTGGAAGACTAAGTGGGACATTGTGAAAAATGGAAGAAAGCACAGAATCTCTTGTGTTTTAAGAAAGATTTAGACAGCATATGTCACAGTAATGTCTGCCATGCATAGAGGAAAGAATCTCACCAACAGATTTTTTTCAGTTTGAACCCCAAAGACTCATAAACTAAAATAATTTGGTCTTTCTCTATACACTTTATGTGTATTGAACCTTATATGTTATGTCACAATGTAAGACACTTTTTTTGTGCCAGGTCTTTTAATATCCTACAGACCAGGAAAAGTACATTCTCTAACAAAGGAACAAACCAAAAGAAATGTGATTTCTTCTTGACACTGTCACCCTTTTCCTTAGAATGATGTGAACCAACCTTCCCAAAGCTATAAGTTGAGAACAAGATAACTTTATGTACTGATTGTTACTTAAACAGCAGATAACTTGTTTTATATTTCGTAATGAACAAACCCGTGATAGCCAGGTGCAAAGAGAAGATCCAAGCATTTTGCAAAATCACTGTATAGCATGCAAAACCATGAATGGAAAATGCTGCAGGAGGTTGTCATTGAAATTTTCTAGAACCCGTATTTTCTGTTATGCCATTTTACTTTGAGAAATAACAGTCACAGACTTCATGCAATAGGCACGTTTAAAACCAAAGACTTGAAGAGGCAGTGCACTTCACGTGAACTAATAATATGCAAACTTAAAATCCCCAACTGAGTATGTATCTTTTACCAGTTTGGAAAAGGTCTTCTTAAATTTGGGTTGGTGTTAGTTAAAATAGCTAATCTTGCATTTCAGTTACATTTAGTGATTTTATTTACTATTTTTTTAATGCTTAAAACTGTTTAAATATAATTTAAACATATATTATAATAAATATTCTAATATTATATAATTATTATTATAATAATAAAAATGTTTCCATTTTTGGCAAATATGAAAGATACTCTTGAGAGCACCTGCTCAAATGCTTTTGAAAACATTTCAGTAACATTTTTACACGTAAAACCCAAGAATGGATGTACCAAAAATCCTTGGTGCTAAGCACTGACAGAACTTTCAATTAAGCAGAAATATGTAGGGAATATTGAAGTTTTCTGGGTTTTTGTTTTTATGAATATCCTAATCTGGCTTTAGAAACCTTTTTTAAATTTAAAAAATACGCATGGCATATTCCATGTTATGTTGGCACTGAATGTAAATAGGGACAATTTGTATAGTACTGAGTTACTGATGGAATTCTAATTCATAATATGGAATGGGTTAAGAATTTTCTGTTATCTGTTCTTTTTCAAAAATCCTGATTTATCCAAATTAGGACATACATAGGAGAAAACTTTTTCAGATTCAAAGTGAAATCTTAGTTCAAAACCTGAGTGGGAGACCTTAGAATACCTGGTAGACCTCTGCTATTGCATGGGAAGTCAGCACACAAATCCTTCCACTGTTTGAATCAGGCTAAATACTTAAGCCACAGACACTAAAGGATTGAATGCTCTAATCACTGAATTACTGTCAAATAAGTATTTTGCTGGATCTGGTCTACTTTGAATACTTCAGTACTTGGTGCAGTAAGGAACCTTTTTTCTCATAACCACTGCATGGGCTCTAATAAATTGTCTAAAGAAGTAGTCATGGTAGGCTGATTACCTCTTCTCACAAAAATGAAATTATCCATGAGGGAGTATACAATGTAGAATGCTGAAGTTCAGGATCCTTCTTCAGGGATCAATAACACTATCTCTGTAGGTGAAAAGAAGGAGGTGTTCTTCCATTCTGCTTTGTGAAGCTTTTGCACATGGGAAGATATTTGGGCTTCGGAGTTTAAATTTCATAGTAAGTTATTGCATTTATTTAAAAAAAAAAAAAAACCAACAGTAATTCAGCAGAGAACTTGAAAACTGGGAGCCCTGACTTGGATATCTACATCCGATACAATATTCCTTTGTAAGTTTCTAGAGGAGAACCACTAAGACTTTTTCTGTTAATCCACTGGATGCCCAACAAAGGCTAAGATGTGAACAACACAGATATTTATCTTTTAACAAAATGTAGACAGATGTCTAGTAGCAAGTACTGTTTTTATTACAGCTACACATATATATACACACATATTTATATATCTATATATCTAAATTCTCTGGAGAAAAGACTGATGCATGTATCTTTGAATAGGTGCATTTCCATCACTACTTGAATTCTAACAGCTCTGAGATCACTAATATTTCTACTCCTGAAATAGTCTACTACTTCCAATAGTCATTTCTTAAAAGTATCAACAGAGCATATGTACTCCACTCACCCTAACATCTGCCCAAGAAGAGAGGTGGTCTTATTTTCTGTTTCTAGGATTGTAGTTACATTAACTGAAGATAATTACATTAGAGAGAAATTATTTGTTAAGATAACATGATGCTATCATGACATCATCATAATGTTACCCTTTTGTTTCACAAAGGGATTTTTCTTCTTTATTCTGGTTATTCCTATACACATTTTCTGATTAATGTCCTAGGATGCATAGGGGTCATACTTGAATTTAGTTACTCAACCAGTAGCTGGGAGTTCCATTAAAAGATACCCACAGAAGCTCTCATGCTAAGGAATGAAGGGACTGAGGGCTTCTGAAGTTACATAGGAAAAAGAAGCCAAATTGCTTTTTTACTATCTTGACACTAAGAAGAAACTAGTAGAGATTCATTTTCAGATTCTGTCGGTGATCTCCTTTTTATGGTCTTAAGCAGATTTCCTTACTTTTATGAATTCAGTTCCCGCTTTTACACTGTGCTTGTCAAGAGTTTACATAGTTTACACATAGTTTAACATCACTTACCATATGGGAACCTTCCAGTGGCTTCCATATGATTACTTTATAGGAGGAAATTTATGTGAAGAAATTTATATGAAAAATAATATAAATACATAATGAAATCTTTCTTACTTCTAGTAGTGTAAAAACAGCAAGTGCATTTGGGAAAAAAATCAACACACCTTTTAGCATTAAAGATCTGATTAACAGCAAAGGTCTGGTGACTGATAAAGAACCACTGTTATTTTGAAATAGCTTCAAAGAGATTAAATAAAGCAGTAAAGCAGTTCCACAAGGTATTAACGTTGCCATTAGTTATTGCTAACAGTACAACAAACATTTTGTGAAGTGTTTCTTTGTATATTAGATACCATTCGTTACCACTGTAAACTGAAATCAATTTTCCACGTGCATTCACTGATTTTTGTATGTTGCTGAATGAAGGTGATACTGTCTGATCAAAACTAGACAAATCTTCTCAAGCCTTTGAAATGGCTTTCCTGGTCTTGTGCGATGAGATGCACCAACATCTTAGAGAGATGGATGAAGTGTCATCACTCAGTGGAACTTTTGTCTTTAGTCTCCTGAAACAGGAAAAGATATCTAAAAAAACCCATGCCATAGTTTTTATCTGTAACCACTGCTAAGCTGTTATTTCCAGCAAAAAGGCACATTTTTGGCACATGGAGGATAGAAGATGTCTTGCTATGTCTCTAAAGACACGTTTAAGTCTCAGTTCAGGTTGGCGCTAGCAATTAATTGCAGCTTTTAAGTGCTCATTGCTCACGCTAAAGACTGGAGGGCCAACCTCTCATGTTGGAGATGCATGGGAATAAATAAGCCACTGGGTATTGAAACCAGTATGTTTTACTGTGAAGGCTTGCTATATTACCTACATTCACATAAACCACTGTGTTTTGTTGTTTGTTTTTTGTTGTGGGGTTTTTTGGTTTTGTTGGTGGTTGGTTGGTTTGGGTTTTTTTGGTTTTTTAATTGGATTTTCCCAATGCTTATTCTTTTTGGAATATTTATCTTCATAATGTCATTGGAGCTCAGGATAAGGGCATATTTATAAGTATCGTAAAGACATTTCAGTCACCAATCCTTTGTTCATAAGAATTCTGCTTGAATTACTTATCTAACAATGTTTTATCACCATGGGCCAAACCTAAAAAAGATGCAAATTATTAAAGTCCTGGTAAGTTTAACTGATGTGAATTGGTAGACTTCTACCAACTTCAGAGGAAGAGCAACAGAAGCTCTGACCCCAAACAAAACCCTTGATCCCACTCCTTTTGTTTGTTTTGGTTGTAAAAGTAGGGATTTTTTTGACATACCTACATTACTTGTAACAAGCTGATGAACATATCTGAAAATAAATCAACCTGTCTTACTGCATTGTTGGTCTTGATGTGTTTTTCTTCCTTTAGACTTTGTTTTCTAGTGGTGGTGGTGTTTGCTGAATATTAGGTGATGTTCAAGTTGTTATGATTAATACTTCTGATTGTGACAGGTTAAAGCTCACAGTATTCATTGAGTACATTTGTACTTGTCAAATTCTTCTAAAATGAACAGTCCTAGCAGGAGGTAGTATTTTGTAAGAGCATTTTATGTTCTGGAAAAAATATCAGTCAGCAGGGGGTTATTATCTTTGTTAAAATAGCATATTTAGGTTAGTTTTGATGCAATTATTCTGAAGCTTTCTTCTCATTTTAAATGCTGATGTGAATGTGAAATGGAGGACAAGTTTGACTTAAAAGTTTCCCCCTTCTAAGTGTACACTTTAATTCTGAAGAGAAATCAAGCATAGCTTGAAAATAAAGTAGAAACAATAACACTGGGAATGAAGCACCCCAACTAGTCTTTGAAAAAGAACTGTTAATAAAATACAAAAATTGTCCATTGTAAGCTTCCCTAAAAACTGTGTGTTGAATTAAACCCTGTATTTCCTGTTTTAAAGAAACAAGTAGTTACTGTACAAGTCAATTAGTAGCGAAAACATACTTCTACACTATTGTGCTTTAGAAAGCTAAACATAAATACAAGACCTCTCTTATTCTGTGTTTGTAAGCTCTATTTAGGAGTGCATGGAGAACAGAGAACTGGCTGGGGCATTAAACAAAATAGGAATGGGAACTTCAAGCTGGGGAAAACAGCACTGCACTGATCCATGCAAATGAAATCTTCATTGTCTGAAGTCCCCTCTTCTACTTTATGGGCCATTTACAATAATGTATAAAATACTGATCATTTCTTCAATATTTAAAGCCAGAAATGCTAGCAAGATGGGCCTTTAATTTCTTTCCTCACTTGTGGCTATCATGATTACTTCCATCAAAGTTTTGCTCTTTTTTAATATTTCTCTAGAAACCTCTTGATCTCATTGCATTAGTTGTCTCCCTCCTTTTGTTAAATTCTTCATATTCCTATCTGACACTGATTTGTTCCACTGGTTCAATGTATAGTCAAGAGAGTAATTTATTCATCTTCAGTAGCACCACTGAAATCACAGAAGTACTTGATGCCCTGATTTATTGAGGCACTTGAGGTCAGTGCCTTAAGCATGTACTAAAAATGAAGCAAATGCCAGCACGACCTCCAGAGGATTAGTCACCTGCATAATGGTTTGCAGGGTCCTTAAAAATATGAACTTGTGGAACAGATTTGCTGCTGGTGTAAGGTTAGTGCAGCAGTACTGAAAGCAAAATGATGTTGACCGTGCTTTCAGTAGAATCATGGCATGTCTATGCTAAGCCTTCCCCTTTTCTTGTCTTGTGCCATGCTGATACATTTTGATATGCCAAAAGTAAAAGTCAAAGTGAGAAAAAGGCTTTCAACATTTTTAATTGCTTATATGTCATTTAATGTTCAACAGGACTATTTTCATCACAATAAGAACTTATGTTGTTACCGCTGATATTTTTTTTCATTTGATTTTGTAGGGTCATATTGTCATGCTCTTTCTCATTTGCTTGATAGTAAGGTATCTGTGGTGTCAGTGCTGCCTCTCTGCTAATGAGCCTAGGACTTGCAAATTGGATGAGACAAAACTTAGATACTATAGATTTGCAGGTTAAGTATTTCTCCTCCTGTAGATGAAAATTGTGTTTTGTATTAGGAAACTGTGGAGGAAATGAGAATTTATGTTTCCTTACTGAGTCTGAAAATCTTCTCATTGTTACTCTTTTTTCCTTTTCCTAAACAAAAAATGAGTTCTGTATAGGGGTGTTTCTTTCTTCATGGTTGTCTTTTTCCTTATAAGAGGTGCCTCTCTAAGTCATGTAAAATATTTTGATTAGGAGAATTTTTTAGAAGTTAAAGATGTACTGCAAATGTTTCATTCTGTGTGAAATCACAGTAGTTATCGTGAATCTTTTTACATTTAAAACTATAAAGTTAATTCCAATGTACAGGAATAATTTTTAGGACAGATTACAGACTTCTCTATAGTGCTTTTTGGAGATATTTCAAACATTCTCTTTGTAAATTTGTTCTGTTTTAGGGGCAGCATTATTGCATCTTAGAAATAATACCCTGTAAAATGCCTGTAACAGGATATTTTACCTGAAAGCCCATTGTAGCTTTCTTATTATTAGTTTCAAGTTTCAGCAACAACAAAACTGTTCTTACTCAAATGTATACTATTGTATTCATTCCTCTAATAGCATCATTCCAGCATATCAACTTATAAATAGACAAAGAAACAATTGTGCAGAGTACTTGTTTTTCGTCCTCAATGTTTTTATTTTGTTGTTAGATATCAGACTTAGGAATAGTTGTATTGAGTATTTGCATCAAATACAGAAAGAAAAAAGTTATTTCCTCTGAGTATACACGTGCTTTCTATCCGTGTTTCCTTGGGATATAAAACGTTACTGGTTTAGTTCCATTGGTCATTTTTATTGCCTTCCTGAAGACAATGGAAATTGCACAAGGCTCCAAATAATAGCATCTCCAAGTGTAAATTAAATCGATGGTATAGTCTTTTGCAAGTAGAGAAGAATGTAGTCTTAGATAATAAATCTCTTTGTGTGTGTGTATATCAACAAGATGTCTATTTTTTTTCTTCCTAGATACACCTTTAGTTAAAATCATTTCTTCCAATTCATGGCCTGAAGAAGGACAATCTATAATTTTGACTTGTGAATCCAAAGGAAAACCAGTGTAAGTGATTTAACAAGTAATATGTTTTTGTTATTTTCTTTACTCTGCTGTGATTGCAATCTTCCGCTGCAGAAATCTGCTGGTTTTGTTTCGTCCTGGGGTGTAAAGTAATCTCTGGTATAGAAAACCCCTTGAAGCCTGTCTTCATTAAGTGTCTGTAGAGGACTGGTCTTTTACTTTGTCATCTATTTTAGTTTTCAGGAAGAATCCAGCTGTGAGATTATTTTTTTTTTTCAGTCAGTTATATCAACCTGAAAGGAGTGCAGGCTTAATCAGTCACTGTTTACATCTTTGAACTGATGATAGAAGAGAAAACGTCTCATGAAAATCTTTCTACATCAACTAGCCTTAGAGAAAATATATTGAACTTTCTGGATGCTTTGACTGTCATTTAGAGGGGAATTTGAAGTTTAATGATATGTGCAAGCTGGCTGCCTGCTTCAACCTGAATTTCAAAAAAATGTTACCTGCTTTAAGAATCGAAATTGGTTTACTTGGAAATTAACATCTCTGCCATAAGTATTTTTTAAAGGCAGAAATGCAGAGATTACCTCTTGCACAGATTCTACTATGTAAATAGGCTTCACACTTTAAAACATACCTTCTCAGATGAGCTGTTACGTATTTATCCATAAAAATACATGAATAATCCAATTACTTAATATTAAGTTAATATGAATCAAGTTTCTTAAATATTGACCTTTCTGCTCAAAAGTGTTATGTGGAGTGGTGTTACACAGCCTCAGAATGGTCTTGAAAGTGATGGTGCAGTAGTATTTTGGTTCCAGAAAAAAGCTAGAAATTACGTCATTTAGGGCAGAATTTCTCCCTGGTGTAACTTTATGGTGGACTTTATGGAATTGCTTAATGTAGTAATCTGAAGTGCAATTTAGGTCAAGTCATTGAAGTCCAAAATTACTATTTTGAAAACCTCTTCTGAGTTTAGTCTGGCATCATTTAAACTCCATAAGTACTTTTGGTTTTTTATATTACATGCCTGTATCATTTGGAAGCAACTCCTCCATCCAAATCTTGACTGCACTGAGCAGCTCAGCATCTAGACTGTGCTTCTACCCTGCTTGAGACCGGAACCCTGGGGATCCGTTCAATTAGTCTTACATGGTGCTCAGTGCAATTCATTTCTGTGTACCTGTGTACTTTTGAAGTAATATATGTTTCTGAGACAGATGCCTCTGTAGCTAACACACAAAAATCAGTTGCAAGCCATGTCTTGCTTTTATAATATACTTGAAGGAGAAGAAATTACCCTTTACTTAACAGCCTTGGAGCATTCTTCTAGGTATCACGAGGTACAGAGACTGTTTCCCCATTACTTTCAAACTCAGCAGAAGATGTGCAAGTGCTTAATTTTAGGATTGCTCCGAGTGCACTGTTGGCTGGGTGATACATAGGATTTTCCCTATCTCAGTGTTTTCCTCATGGTTTAAGAAGTGACAGCTACATGCCAAGTGCTCATTTTGGCAGACAGACTTCAGACATCCTAGCTCCAGGTGCTTGATTTGCACTATTCATCTAACATTCACTGTAGGGACAAAGATTAGAAATAAGTCAATCGTTGTGTATTTTTATATTTTTAATTAGCTGTTATTTGTTGGGGGGGCAGTTCGGCCCTTCATGTTTGGGGCCTTTAAATAATAAGAAAGTTAGGAGGTTATGGATTGGTTTTTTATTTTTATCCTTTTTAGTTTTGTGAGCTGGATGATTTGATAGATGGATGTAATCAGTATGTGGGGAGGAAGGACAAATGTGTGTATAATACCAACCAGAGGTTCTAGTCCTTCAGTGGTTTCACCTGCCTCTGAGTATTTACAAGGAGGCATGATGCTTTTCAGTTTCTGGGTGTATGGAAATCATTTCAACTGTCTTTAAACATATGCAGAGTAGATCCTTACATCTGAGCTGCTCACTTGGGCTGCCCTTTGTCTTCAGTGGGGTGATTTAGGCACTATTATGATGTCTCTGGTTAAATACAATAGGCAATTGCAGAAGGAAGAGCCAGACTGGATCATAACTACATGACAGTTAATTCAGTCAGATATCTGCCTCTACATTTTGGGATACCAAATATAGATGACTAAATACATACATTTATATAAAGTTTTATATCTATGTTTAAATTTGGTCAGATGCATTTTGCTCTTTGACTATAGCTTATAACCGCATTTTCATAATCTTTGTTAGAAATAGGCTAATATTTTTTCACATACCAAAGATGTTAGACTGTTAAAAGAAGACAATCCTCTCAGATGTTAGATTTTCCTTTAGACCCCTGTACTTGTTAGTCATTTCTGAAGGCAGTAAAAACTGTAAAAGCTAGACAGCCACACTATTTTCTATTTGGGACATGCAATATTGTAGATGTACTTTATATGTTACCACTAGGAGACACTAGATAAAACCTAATAATTAAAATGGAGCTTCAGTTGAGGTGCTTACCAATTTTAGTTTCATCCTCAATGGATTCAAAAGCAAACTTTACATGTAGTTTTGGAAGGGCAGCCAAACAAAAACTCCACACCACAGAATTATCAAGGCAGGGCACCTCTATGTAGTAGCTTTTGGGGCTCAAATATTTTGCCAATAAAGGCACCTGTTGTTGTCCATGCCATAAAAGCTGCCAACATCAGCTGCTCCATATTGCTTCATTAGGTCAGTCTTTCATGGCACAGAGCCAGTAATAAATAGGCATCCTCCTGGGAGCAGTTTGCAGTTGCTTAGCATGAGGAACAGTAATGTCGTGCTCCCAACCTACATTATGATTACCTTCTGGCTTGGAGAGAGAGAGAAATTGGAGAGGTCCACAGAGACCAAATTTGTCAGTGTCACAAGGTAAGTGATGAATTGTGGGCTTCATGGAGAGCTCAGAGCTAACCACGGTTCCTTCATAGTCATTTACACACCATGGGTTAATTTCTGTACACTGTCAACTTTATGCCACAGTTACAACAGTCTCTCCTGTTTTCTGTAGGCAGCAGTGAATCATACAAGTAAACGAACACTTACTTCTAGGTACATTTCTCTTGTATCCCAGAGCAATTTTCACAAGCTTCAAAATGACAATCAAGATGAAAATGGAGAAAGCATGAAGCCAGGCTGTAGCTGTGGTGACATTCATGATACTGATAGCTGCTGCAGAGTAATTCTTTCCTAAAATGGAAAAGTAGAATGAGGCTAAAGCTAGAATGTACTTGCCCCATCTTATATCTCAGCACAAAGCCCCTACTTTCAGGATTTCTGTCCCTCAAATCATGTGCATCACAGATTCCCAGATATTGTGTTTCATTTCTACAATGCAGTCCTAAGGAAAACCCCTATCTAACTTACTGTCTTGTAACAGGAAATGGGAAGGAAGCCTTGCTCAGACCAACACCTCTAGGAAGTTAGCTGCCCCTGCATCTCAAATTCTGCACTGTGCTGTTTTATCTACTTATCACTATAAGGATGAGGATGACTCTAGATCTGTTTATCACCCTGTGCTTTTTGCTATTAGGGGAATTACTTTGGAGGTAGGAGCTGTTCTTCTGGGTAAGCACTGTATTGCTGCTATAGAGGTGTGATGATGCCAATAGAAAGAGCAGGCCAGATTCTTGCTTATTCTGCAGTGGTTTTATAGAAGCAGGCTATGTGAGGGATTAATAAGCATCAGATCATTACAGACTCTGCCAGAGTTCCACTAGGGTACGTGTTGTGGCTGCTGCAGCTTCAAGAGGAGGCAGACTGCCTGGGAGGTGCTGTGGGTGTTACTGCAAGAGCCATTAGTCCTTGCGTTTGCCCCTAGAGACTGTGATGGGACATGTGTCAGGACACCAATCCCACACAGTGGGATGACATACTGACTACAGTGCTAAGTCAGAATGGAAGTGGAAAAATGGTGAGGTGAGGAGGTGTCCTTATACATTACCTTCCAAAAGACCTGTCTCTTGCTTCCATTTTACAGCACTGGCTAAATTTATTGTCTCTAGGATGTAGTGTCAAAGCTTAAATTTTCTCTGGAAAAATAAAGTTACACTTATGGAAATCAGAACATCATTAAATCCATTTAATTTATTTAATGATGTTCTGATTCAGTTTGTGTAACACTTGGGGCACCAGTTATAAGCAACAAAAAGCAGGTATTTGGAGCATTGTATGCATGGAAGTTTCTGTTAGTAGAAAGGAAAACGGAGGAAATATATCCATCAGATTACCATGGAGATTGTTTTTAAACAGACCTTATAAGCATAACTCACTATAGAAAACTACCCTATTATCTGTAATATTTTAAGTGAACTTGAGAACATTTGTAAGGATTGCTGTCCGATTGATCAATGCCCAATTGGTAGATCAAATTTAAGAAGGTTTTTGCTTTTCAATTTCTAGTAGATGTGTTAGTGTCAGCTTAGTCTTTTCTTATGCAAGACCTGGTTACTGGTTTGTTCACCACATTGACAATTTTAGTCAATACTGACATCCAGTTTTGGGGTTAAGCCCTAGGCAAAAAAGTATTTAGCTATTGCTCTGCATAAGTTAAGTAAAGACACCCTGCAGTTGGCATCACTATTCAATAGCATTCCTTTTGGAGATACTGTTGTATAATTTCAAACCAAACTGTAGCTAATTTCTTGCCTTTTCAATCTTTAGAGCTATTTTATCTTTCCAGTATTTTTGACTGGATCCCTGGACAGTTGTCAGGCTATAAAATTTTACCAAATGAACTTACTTAATATGTCTGTAAGGTGTCAGTGTCTCTTTTTAATGTATTTCTTTTCTAGCACAATATAGTTTTACCTAGGCTTTGTTTATATTCCGAAGAAGTAGATGTAAGTAAGCTTCGAAATCATAGGCATCCTTTTTATGAACTCATATGCAATGTCTAGACTTTTATGAAGTCATATTGCCTGACAGTATTTTGAATATTTTAAAATAAAAAATAGCTGTAGAAAGTAAAAACCAAGGAACAAAATGGTCATTTACAGTCCTCTGTGCTTACAAAACATGTTAACAAAATATGTTAAAAGCTAATGCTTGCTTATTGCAGTTTGCAGCTTCTACACGCTGTTGTGTCTAAACAATATAGTCTAGTGACTCAAAACTGACTCAGAAGGGAATGCAAGAACTGCCCCATAATGAAAGAAAGATTCAATATTTATATTCTTAGCCAGCGCTCTCACCAAAGCATGTGTGATATATATTATAATGTTTCTAAAGCAAATATGAAATATACCCACCCCCATTAAAGTCAGTGTCCTTTCAGCAGAAAGGACATCAAAATATAATGGAATAATTAAGGCACAGGAAAGAAGGAGAGAGCTGGCTGTCTCATGTGTGCTTTAGAGAAATGTCTTTCCATTCCATGAGCTCAAGGGAATTACAGTATAGTTGGATGACTAATGTAAAATGGATATTTGGCCTTGTTTGAAATAAATAGGAAATATTTTTATTTCAGGAGAACAGTCATATGTATCCTTCATTAGAATGTTATTTGTAAGGTCATGAAAAAGTTAGAGAAAAGCACAGGCAGTAGTAAACACTAATATTGTATGTACCCAGTAATATATAGTCAGATGCACATTTTGATACCAGAAGAAGTGATCACTTTTAATACTGAGAGCACACCAAATAATCAAGCTTGCACTTTCAAGCTATTGTAAACTATGTGTATGGTATCACCACAGAAAGTTACGTCTTTTCTGGTACCTATTTAAAGAAGATTCCCTTGAGCAAGACAAACATTTTGCAAAGGGTAATGGATGCAAATACTGATGATAACAGAGAAATATACAGCACCATTCTGTCAGTGACCCCAGTGCGTGGCTGTTTCAGTTGAAAAGGACCTGACAGGGATCTAGGTGAAAAGAGAAAACTCAGTAAAAGGAGTTAGCTAGAATTCAGTCACCTGAATGCAGCAAAGCTTGGACTCACACTGGCTCACTTTTAGCCTACTGTCAGCCAGAACCTCCAGGTCCTCCTCAGCTTAGGTGTTGGATTTTGCACATGTCATTGCCAAATTTCCCAGCCTTCCTCCAGCCTGCAGAGGTTTCTCTGAGTAGCTGCCTTCACCTCAAGTATACTCAGTACAGCTGAACTTAATGAGAGCACATTCCATCACTTCAGCCAGGTCTTTGATATTAAACAGCTGAACAGGAAGAGGACCCAGGAGAGACTTCTGCAGAAGTCTGCTTATAGCCAATCACTGGGTAGTGTCCCTCAGCCCAGTCAACGGTCCATCCAGGTTTTCACTCATTGAGTATTACACACATCCAGCCTAGATACAAAGAATACTATTGGAGACAGTGACTGAAAACTTGCTAAAGTCTTCGTCAACAGCATACACTGTCTATTAAATCTACAGATCCTGTAGTTTCTTCAGTTTTCACATTTGGTGGCTAGAAAATTATAGAAGCATTTATTCATGAATCATTTTGTCACAAGCTCAAGGATAAAATATATTGTAAAGAAAAGAGTATAAAATCTGTTCCTTCCTCCAAATAGTTACCTTAGTTCAGACAAATCCAAAGTAGAAAGATATGTTTAATCTCAGGAAGGTATTTTGGGAAATGCTAGAAGGGACACATTTGGATTTTCTGATTTTCATTATGTGATGAGAAATGTCATGTAATAGTTCTCTTCCTGAAATCTGTGACCTTATGGGCAGGATGCAGCCATTGGAGGGGATTCCTGACTCCTTCAGTGGAATCATAATTGTGAATGGTAGCTATGAATGATCTTTATGACTCAGGTCTTATTTGATGCATTAGAATTAAAATAGTTTTTTCATAGGTGCTCATGTGTTTCTTCCCCCTAGTACCTGAGAACTTGGCAAATATTTAAATGTTTGTTTTTATTACACCTGTGGATAATTACGGTATTCAATTGCCTCAAATTTACAGCTGGGAACTGAAGCAGAAAAAAATCCCAAGATCAAAATTGACAAGTAGGTCACGTATATTTTATGTCTAACATTGAACACAGTCCCCATTTTCCCAAGAGTATTTGACGTGACACAGCATCACGCTCAGAAGATAGCTGATCGTTGGTTTGAATTGTAGCAGCGAGTTCTTAGCACATCTACAATCTATGCTCAAGAGTCTGAAATTAGAAACTAGTGGAGAAAATTGCAGAAACCCGCTTGACATTCAGCTGTTAATGTTTTAGTGTACGTAATCTGCCAATATTGCTTTGAAACTACATAAAAATGGCAGGTTTAGATTCTGAATCATTAGTCTAGTGTCCAGCTTTTTGTCCATGTACAATTCTTTCCTACAATGATACAATTCCCAGCTTCTCTATCGGTTATGATGGAGGTTCTGTAAGAAATTATTTCATTTTCTGCATAAATTTTATTTGCTGCAGAATACTATCTGGATTGTGCCATGAATACTTAGCCACTGGTATCAACTCGGAATGCTAGTATCAACTCCGCCTGAATCTGGAAAAGCATGTATGTTTCTGTGCTTATAAATCACCTTGCAGAATGAATCCCCATCCTGAGCTGGATGCTCAGGCAGTATCAATAAATATTAATGATTTGGAAAATTGGATGAATTTGTCTATATCCAGGATAAAATATTACTGTAGCTAAATATGAATGTTGTATCAAAGTATTTCTCCCTTAAGCTTCAGACATATTTCTTGGTAAGAAATCCTGAATTATAAGAGTCTATTTCCAGGTTTCTCTGGAAAAGGAGCAACTGAAATCAACTAGGTAAAAAGAAAGGAGGAAAGTTAGGTACTGGAGTTATACTGTTTCATGGTTGGATGTGGCCAATCTTTGTCTTAGCAGAAAGGTGAATAGCTTTGAATTTTGTCAGAACTGCCATGCATTTAACAAACTGGGAGGCTCCCTGACATCCTTTGCCTTGATGCCAGAACTAACACTAACCTCTAATACCTCTCAGTAACTGAAGTATCTTTTTGTTTATCTGATTTATGCTTTCTGGGCACTCTGAGTTTACAGTTAATTTTCCAGGGGCACATGTCACACACAGCTTTGGGCAAGATTCTGTAAATATATTCTTGAATAAATGCTTACGTGGATGGGACAAACTATTGTACCTGTGGATGTAAACTTGGACAAAGATAAGAATCCCTCCTCACAGTTCTCAGCCCTGTGTTCCTTGTCATTGGGGAGCACCTCTCAGGATAGCTCAGGCTCTTCTATTCCTGTCTTTTGCCTGGTGCCCTGCCCATTTCAACTTGTCTTTCTTTGAACTTGGCTTGTTCAGCAATTAGACAGAGCCTGTCTCCTACAAATACAGTAGGTATCTCTCTCCTGTCTGCCACTTCTGCCTTGTTCTGGTTTCTTGAAAAGTTTGGTCTTTGGTGGTTTTTTTAACCAGCACTTTTTCATCTTTGTATCTGTGTCCTATTTAGGCTCACTCTATATTCCTCTCTGTTTGGAGAAGTGTGAACTCATATTTCTGCAAGAGGAACTGATTGTATTTGAGTGGGTGATTGTTAGCTCAAAACCAGCCTACTGTTAACTTGATCTGATGGGATACAACCCATGTCAGCTAACGTTAATCGCCCTGTATCCCATGGTTATTGTCAATGACAGAAATGTATTATCGTCAGCCAGACTTGTAAGTTAAGCATCCAGATTCTCTGCCCATGTAGGCAGCAGTGTATATATAAAGAAAGCTTTTTTTTTAAACACTACATTTCACACGCAGTCAGGAAGGTAAAGAGCAAATATATTGTGTGCAACATAGACTGATTACATAGCATGTGACAGAAGTTTTCTAGATAGGAATATACATAACTATTAATAGTGGTGAACCTTATCAGTATCCAAATTCTATGCCCATTTTACTTTTAAAACAATTTTAGTCAATGGTCACTGATGCCAGCCCAAATCTCTGGTGTATCCAAGCTTAACATCATTTGCCAGTATTTTGCCATCCTTTGCTGTAATTACTTTCTCTGGATAGTTGACCAATATTTAATTTATTGTCATTTTGAAGGAGTTCGTCCTAATGATATCTCCTGCCTTGATTTAGTAGGCATCTGTTATATGCTATGTTGAGTGAGTGCTCATTTTCAGTAAAATATTCTAAAATCTTATGAAGAGTATCATACAAATTGTAGAAAAAATCTGCCTAGTGAAAATTTCCAGATAGGTAGTTTGTCTTTGCAAGAAAAAGCCAATTATTTGAAAGGATTATGTAAATGTTCAGCTTGTAACCTTCTACACCAATATTTCATTGATACTAAACCTCCACTGTAGAATTATGCCATGATGTAGCAGATAACAGATTAAGAAGCAGGTAACATTTTTGCTGAGATACAGCATGTATATTTAATAGATTAAATTTCAGTTTGTATTAACATCCTGGCCATCTGGGAGGTTGTATCTTCTTTTCACAGCTGGGACCGTGTATGCTTTTCTTTTTTTCCTCAGTATTTTGCAGGAAGTAGGGAAATTGGTGTTATAAAAAGTGTGACACAGAAACAGGTGGGAGCAATAGTGCCTGTCTGAAAATTACACGTTACAGTAAAGCCTCCTGCAGTGCTTAAGAACTTCCCCTTCAGTGTTCTGTAAAATGATCACATTGCCTAATAGGCTCAATTCAATAATTGCCTTTCCTCTTTTTTAAGTGTCCCTTTTCTGCAGTGTTTACACATAAAACGGTGCAAAAAGTACAGTATGAAAAACAACTAAACGCAGCAATTTTAGTGCTCATTAAATCTATTTTGCGTGTGTATGCCTTTCAAAATTGCTTTTTTCCTTGCTCTCAGGTGAGAACACATTGTAAAATAAGAAAGGCCCATGGAATAAAATAATAGATAAAATTGAAATTCAGCATGGGTAATTCTAATTTGTGTGCTGGCCTGGAAGTTAAAACGTGAAAAGAAAGGTTTTGGAAGAGGATATGGTGCTCAGTCTTTTAGATACTTGAGTTTCTATAGATAAGGGATTAGCTACACTTATAGGTAAAATTACAAGTCTTGAATCAACCATTAGCAGTAGAACACAAGAAGATATCAGTGTAACTCCTTCAGTGCAGATCATTCTCATGGTATTTACTCTGTTACACAATTACAGAAAGAAAATTTGTTCTCTATATAGTAGATATGATTTGGAACACCCAGTGTCATGGAGAACATCAGCTCATTGCATATCTGCATATATACGCCAAATGTAGCAGCATAGTACCCTGAGAACATGTACATGCTTTGAGCTAACAGGGTAAACAACATCCTTCTAAAGGGGAAGAAGTATGCATAGGAACAGCATAAAAAAGGCACCTTAAAATCAAATTAGGATTTCATAATTATTCTTTTTTGTTTCTTCTTTGTATTTGGTGTCCTTTCACTCAAAAACTTTCATCTCCTGTTCTGAAGACGTGACCTCTTGTTATGGACACTGATTTTGGAATTGCTAGTTTTTCCCCCATTGAGAATAGCTTGTACTGTTCCTTTCTCCACTGTTACTTTACCTTTTTTAGTTCATTATTTTCAGTACAAAAATAACTTATTTTTCACCCTTCCCTTCATTTTGGGACTATGTTAGATATATTTTTTCTAATTTTATTTTTTTCACCTATTTTTAAAGCTCCTAAAACAGGGAGAAGCAGGTTTCTATGACTTGGTCTATTATACATCAATTCTGTACATTTACTATGATCTCAGGCTCTTCGTGCACAGAAGTCAAGCTCAGAGAGCAACCTTTTTTTAAAATCACTGAATCGCTATAAAGGTGAAGGTATTTGCCTATTCACCAGTCATTGCAAAGTTGAGGCTCATGTACAATTAATGTGCAAATGAGGTGCAGAAAACGAACACTGGAAGAAAGGGTTTAATCGCCAAACTCAAGTGTAACCTTCTGCCTGATCATCTTTCTCCAGAATCAAAAATTCTCAGTCAGTGTGCAAATCTTAAAATGGGTATAAATGGGGTATGGGAGGATAATTATACAGCAGGGTCTGTTGGCACACTTTTGGAATGGCTGTCTTACATGTGAAAAGCAAAGAAACGAATCATGGGGGTTTTTTAAGTGAGCACTGAAGACTGTGCCTGCACTACCTAATACTGCACTACTACTCAGACTGCACTTGCAGCAGAGACACCCATTCAGTAAATCCAATGCTTACTTCCATCATTTTCTAAAACCATACTGGCAATTTTCCTTTCCTCACAAAACTGAGATCATAGTCAAAATGAAATCTTCAATGCTTAATATTTAAACTACCACTGAAAACTTTTTCCAGAACTTTTAAGACCTGAGGAAAGACTGAGTCTGTGATTTGTAGTTTGCACAGGAGAGAAAAAGTGGCAGGCTGAAAGGGTGCAGAACCAGAAGGAGAAGAAAGCTGGCAAGAAACTGCTATAGGTAGTTGCCTGGTTTGTCCCTCATTCAAGAACCTATTATATGAGGTGCTGAGCAGCCATGCTGGGGCTGTTAATGGTGGATAACCCAGGCAGGGAATGATTTAACTGGGAGGCAGTGGTGAGTCTACTGGGTTTTGGTTGGTGGGGGTCTGGATAGGAAATTTCATCACAGACGTGTGTGCCGACTTGCAAGCGTACCTGTTCTTGTGTATCATGCAGGCTTAAGGGAACAGTCTTCACAGAATCATAGAATGGTATGTGTTAACGGACCATAAAGCTCATCCAGTTCCAACCCCCTGTCACAGGCAGGGACATCTTCCACCAGACCAGGTTGCTCAAAGCCCCATCCGCTCCTCACAGGGATCCCTGCAGCCCCTGACAGACCGTGAGCACCCTCACCCAGCACAGGATCCCAGGGAGATGGGCAGGTAGATCCTTGCTGAGGGGTGCTGCACAGGCACACAGGTGCGCAGGATTTCTGTAATGAACATTATGATACGGATCCAAATCTTAAAACATGTGACAACTTTCCATAGATACATACATATTTTGCTGGGTTTTTTTTTCTGAGGGATGGGTGGTCATTACAACTTAGAAACACCACATTGGCGACTTAAAGATTAAATTAGAAATATTTCATCAAGGATTATGAAGTGCTAGAGGGGTGGGCTGTGATGTTCCTGTGTTAGGAGCAGGGGTCCATCCACACCTGTGCAGCACCCAGCACTGCCCACCCCAAAGTGTGGGGATCAGAGGGAACTGTAGGCAAGGGGTAACTGGGAGACAGATCAGTGTTTCTAGTCATTATTGCTATTCAGTTGTGATTCTGTGGTAGTTTTTTTACTTTCTACTGATCTCAAATATCTTTAGCCTGTCTTCTTGCCTCATACAAACCATTTCTAGAATGCTCCACATGGAATTGGGTTGTTCCAGGCAGTGACATTCTGAGGCAGCTCTCAGCACCATCTACATTCAGCTCGATCTTTAAAATGTATTTACGTGCAGCGTGAACCTAGAGGTAAAAATGAAGTCTAGACAATTATATGGTAATCAACATCAAAAAGGGGAACTACATAAAAATGAAGAATCTTGTTAAAAAGAAGCTGAAAGGGTCAGCTAAGAGAATGAAATCTTTCCAGGCAGCCTGAGGACTCTTTTAGAAAAATAAGAGTTTAGGAACACAGGGTCAATACATATCACTTAGCAGAAACACCTGAAGGAGAAATTGGTGAGGCTAAACAGAAGTAAAAATGGTAAAACCGTAATTTGAAAGATGAAGTTGTTTTCTGAAGGAAAGAGAAGATCCTTAGTTTTGGGCAGATTAAATATGAAAATGCAGTTAAGCCAACCCTCCAAAAAAAGTTAGAAAGTGAGAGAGGAGGGAAATGTTAGAGAGGCAAATAGCAAAGGAAATTGAAAGTAATCATTAATCTGTCTTGAAATAAATCAGAAAGTGTGTCAGTACATTTCTAGGATCAACCGAGGATCAAAGTATAAGGGGCAGACAGATGAATTTGCTACGTCTGTATTTACCGTGGGAGAAACTGAGTGTATTACACATTCCCTTTTTTCTGAGGTGCTCACCAGCAGGATTTTCTTAAATGGGCTATGGAGGAGGTTGTGGAATGAACAGGCAAAACGAGCAGTAACAAGTCAGCAGGACCAGGTGGTTTCACCCCGGCATTCAAAGGGAATTCAAGAATGAGACTGATGAATTATGAACAGTGACAGGAAACTGCATGCTTAAAACCACCTTGCTAACTCGGGACAACAGGCTTCAGGAGCTATTCCAGAATGTGCAAGTCTGTAGAACTGATATCTGGGCTTCACAGATAGTAAGAACTATAGAAAGGACTAGAGTTACCATCTGAATAAGAAAAAAACACTTTTGGGAGA
Organism: Coracopsis vasa; assembly: GCA_026283785.1. Taxonomy (NCBI): domain Eukaryota; kingdom Metazoa; phylum Chordata; class Aves; order Psittaciformes; family Psittacidae; genus Coracopsis; species Coracopsis vasa. Next base: position 53,546 of record JANHGB010008616.1, read on the forward strand.
GAATTATTTTTGCAGAGGGAAAATCCTATCTTACATTGTAGTTCCTAAAAGGGCAGAGAAAGTATGCCTTAAAGTGGCCTATTTGATGTAGAGGGGAAATATTACAGATGTTTCCAAAACTGTAAATGACAGAGAGTTTTTAGGATTGTTGGTTCTTTCTCTTCAAGTAGCAATGTTTAAGGGTAAACTAAGCTAGTAAGAAACAGTTTTATTACAAAGCAAGGATGCTGTTTTTCGTACAATGACCAGTAAGCTTTGGCAATTCATTGTCAATGAATATGGTAGATATTGAATATGCTAAATATTCAATGTAGTTCGAGGGAAAACTGTCTAAATTCATGGAAAGGAACATCCTTAAGATTTACAGAATAGTTTTAAGCTGTGCTTGGTGCCAGAAATGCCTAAAATAGTTGTAGGTCAGATGAGTGCTTGGGAAGGCAGCATCTGTGCTTGGCCTGTTCCCTAGACATTTGCTTTTCCCTGGCTTTGGAGATAAGGCACTAGGCTAGCTGAACTTGTAGTCTGATCCAGTATAGCTGTTCCTGTGTTCTTAAGCATTGAGCATAGACTACTGCAGCTTGCTAGGACCAGATGTTAATGGAGCTGGATCGCATTCAGAGCTTGAGGATATCTCCTTTACAGTGCTAAAAATATTACCATGAAAGTACTGATGAATAATTTTCTGTGTGAGAGAAGTTTGTGTGAACTAAAGCACTCCCCTCTGTCTGGAGATAATGATACATTTGGGAGAAGAAAACCAAACTCCTGTAAGTAAATAATGTTTGTCTCTGCCCCCCTCCCCCCCCCATTTCTTCTACTAGTGTTTCATAAGTTATTTTTAAATGTAAAGAAACAAATAGTCCACAGTGTAGGACTTAGCTCTGAAATATAAATAATCATAAGTTCCCAGTGTATTGTTGTTAAGATTTCATTGTATTATCTTGAAAGCATGAAGCATTTCATTATTGATTATAATTTAATACTTAGTGCTTCTACATCAGCTTTTTTGACATTTGGAAAAAATGTAACTGAGGTGCAAAAGGTTTATGGTGTATTCACATTCCTTTGGTGCTCCTATAGCTGTTATAAATATCAACAAACATTTTATTACTTGTTGAGAAGAACCCATCATTCAACTAAAGATCTTAGAGTTGTTGCTGTTATAGTTCTTTTTATTAAAGGATTCTTATCTGCTACGTCTCCCAAACTTCATGATGGTTTTACATGCATTGAAAGTCAGCAAGCCGATACCTTGGTTAATGAGCTTTGTTACTGAAGACTTTGTACAGTGCTTGCTTGTCATGCAAGTTGGAGCACTGGTACTTCTCTCAGCTCTCCAGGTGTTGTCACTGCACCTCAAGTGCATGAAAGAATTTTAGTTACATGAGGCTTCTCCTTGGCTGTGTCAACATCAATAGCAAATGATTTTAAACAAGTAGTATTTGGACAAGCAAGTAACTGTGAATGAGATTTTCAACTGTTTACTTAATGGAAAAAGCAGAAGTGAATCAGCCACTCTCTGTTTTCCTCATGACTCTAGTGCCAGCAAGCATTTCACCTTAGTTCAAAAAATGCAGCTATTCTTTCTTAGATGGGATTTCTCAGCTTACTGTAATAACAGAGACAGAGTTTCTTATGAGTGTTGGGACGCAGCTCTCACTGAAACCAGTGGAAGTTATGCATGTGAATATCCAGCAGTATCTCAGTTGAAATACCTAAGCAGTGTAAAATCCAGATTCATCAAAGGAAAAAACACCCTCATTAATATCTTGATATACCCTTCAGGCCTCAGCTAGCAGTGAGGGTATCAACAACAGACAAAATGTTGATCAAGGAAAAAGAGAAAAGGAAACTGATAATGCAGTGTAGTACTTAACTCCTGTTGCCTCTTCCTTGCGGTCTGCACTGTTATCTGTATGTGGCACTTCAGTTTAGCCGATGTAAGCCAAGCTAGTTTCAGAAAACACACATTTTTTAATCCTATAATGTGGAAATGTAAAATATTTAAAATAAGTAGTGGTAAAGCTCTTTCTGCTATTATCCTGTTATTGCTGATAAATTGGTATTTTCCCCAGCTCCTGTTGCCCTGGCTGGGGATGCAATATGCTTTTAAACTTGTATGAAGAAACGCAGTGTTATAAATGGATCTGAAGACATGCCGGTTCAGAAGATGTTATTTTCCTCTGTTCTGTGAAATGCATAGTAACTAAGGTGTGCACATCCTATCATTATGCTTTGCTGCTGCTTTCCTGTTCTCAGCAGTACTTCATTAACATTAGGAGCATAGTTCCTGGTTAATCCCAGTAATCCCAGCAACCATTCTGATGCATCTACTTGAGCACCATATTATCTTAATACTGCTGACATTTGCATGACTTTGAAATACATTTTTCTCAGATATTGTCCATTTAATCCACTGCAGTTTCTATCATCCTTTGTTCTTATAGTCATGCTTTACTTACAGTTTATGAAAAAGAATAATCTACTAATTTCTCAATAGCTCTTAAAGGTTAAGAAGGAATCAACAAGGTGTAAACAGCAGCATAAGAAGCCCAAAGATTTAGCTGTTTGAACACAGGCTACATAATTAGAAACCTATAGAACTAAAATTGTAGCGAAACCTGGCCATTGTGATTTCTGTGTTTAATCAATAGTTTTTCATGTGAATGAAATGCTTACATGCCATTTATCGTCTCAGCTGTACTCTGACAGGAAATAAAAAGCCCCTAGGAGCAGCCATAAAATATTTAAGCAATGTGTGACAATTATTCTTTACATTCACTTTATCTGTATATAGTTTCTCCTCTCCTTCTCCCCCCTACCGCCACCATCTGAAAGTGTAGGTCTTAGTTTATGAGGCTGAAGGGAAGGGGATTTGTCTTTCTAATTTGCCCATCAATATATGGCACTAATCCCAGGCAGAACAGGGGAAGGGCATATATTACCAACGTGCTCCAGTACTGATCCAGAGTCCTTCCAGCTCCAGAATTTAAAAGGACCTTTCTGGGCATCACTGTTCCTTTGCTTCCTCTTTTGCCCGTTTCCCTGACTGCAATAATATCTCTGTAGCCCTGACTGGAACTCACTTCTCTCCCTATGTGAGATTACCTGGCCGTCAGTCTGAAGCTTGGGCTCTCCTGACTTTCAGTTCTCCAGATGAGGTCGTGGCTTCACTGAGTCTGCCTTCCCCCTCTGCCTGCAGCAGTGAGATGTAGCTTATGGAGAAGGTGTCTCTCCCTTCTCTTTCTTGCACAATCTCCTAAAAGAAAGGCTGTCATTTGCTTTTTTATTTATCAATATGTCATTAGGGATATCTTACCCATTACCTGTGGGAGCTGTTAAACAACTTGCATGGGGAATGCATCATGCATCTACCTGAACAGTTCCTTGTTGTGCAATCTGTCCATATCAGGCCTTCAATACAAGACTTCTGATACAACGTATCTGATAGAAAGTAGCATCTTTGCTACTTTAGAGAAATTGGAACACCTTATCTAATCTGTGGTCAATTCCAGGCGGATATTTCCTGCGCTGTATTACCTAGTACTTTGCCCTTCAGCTGGTGTCAGTTAGCTGATGGTGGTAGTCACTTCTGCAAAGCCTCCGTTCTCCAAAAAGTAAGGCAGGATTCATTACATCAGCTCTTTTAATAGGGTTGTTTTTTTTTTTTCTGTTTGGTTGGTTTGGGGTTTGTTTTTCTTTTCTTCGTTCCTGCTGCTGTTCTGGCTTCCACCTCTCCTGCCTTTTTAGCCTCAGGAATCTTTTTGAAAGATGTTGCACTTCTGTGGAGGACTTTTTTTTTTTCCTGGTTAAAATTTAAAAGAAATATACATTATTTATAACTGGCAACACAAAATGAACAGTATAGCCATACATACCATTGTTTTTTACAGACAGAAGATTTTAAAGTGCACTCTTTTATGAAAGCTGTTTGTAAGCTGTAGAGGTTACGGTGTTTTCTCTGAACCTAAGATGTTTTGAGCCTCAGACATTAAAATACATATAAAAAAGTGTGGTTAATAGCTGGCTGCTAAAAAAGTTCTAAAATACTAGGCATTTGGATTTGACGTACAAAAAATGCATTAAAATATCCAGAAATATAAATAGCATAAAACTGAAAAAAATGAAGTCAGTGCCTATTCCCTGACCTTCTAATATGTGTTTGAAAGAGGTTTACCTGTTTGTTTATGGTATGCATCAGTGTGCCTGTGTTCTTCAGTTTCATTTGCTGCGAAGCGATGGTCTGGCCTTGAGGGTTTGGAGATAATGGCAGCCTCTTTCTCCCTTCTCCATTTTGTGTTTCTACATTCATACCTGATAGAAGGCAGAAACAAAGTAGTTCAGCAAATTTTGCTTTTCATGAGAGTAATTGCCTGCCTGGTGCAGAAACATCTGAAAACTTGAGAAAGGATAAAGGCATAGAAATGTCCAATCTGTTGTTTGGGAAGTTGGTCAGATTCAGGGAAAACAAAAAAAATTGGAGGGGGGGTGAGATGAGACACCAAAAGTTTGAAAGTAGATGGAATATGTGACAAATGTGGGAGAGATGTGGGCAGACAGTGAGGTTATGGAATGGGACCAGGAAGCTGAAGGCATTTACTGTTCTCTGCTATGAAAGCACATTAAAATTAGCACATGTACAGTGCTCCCACTTGCTGAGGAAGTAGCAGAGGCATATGCCCAAGAAAATCAACAGTCCCTTAGAAAGCACACAGTGTTTTTAATCTTAATTTGTATCAAGAAGGTGGAGGATACAATCACAAGATTCTTCTCTTCTTTTTTCACTGTGAACATTTGTGTGTATGCAAGATGGAGCTCTCTGATTTTGCGTTTCCTTCAAAGCTGAAGGGCTGGCAGTGCTGGCACAACCAAACTAACTCTTAACAAAACACTGCTTCTCCAACACACACAGAGTGACTACTGATAATGAATTATAATTCTCTGAACTACATTTTCATTTCTAATATGGACCATGGGAAGCCTAGTGCATCACCCACAGCAGTGAGCACACCAATTTGGTCTCCTTTTTTCCTCCCGCATTAAACTTGCCTTCGGGAGAGTGGTACTTTGTGAACAAGCTTAGGGTACTGTCCCCCACATCTGCTTTCATGTAGCAATGGTTTTTGAGTTTATTTAAATTAAATTCTGATCACTACAGCATCTCTCTCACAAAGTTGGGGTTGTTTTTTGAGACAATCTTTTTGTCTATCTCTACAAGGGATATTTCTGATGCAATTCACTGATAAGATATCTTCTGATTTCACATAAGTGCTCTTGTTGATCTGTCTCATGACTATGAGAAAGCCAATATCCAATATCACAGCAGGGTTTTTTATACTTCTTTGGGAAGATTGCGAATAATACTGGATTTAGGTCAGAAACTTCATATATACATACATATCTATATGGATTATGTACTTTTGGGGATATTTGTTTGATATTGCTTTGCCTTCTAGAAAATTACTAACAAAAAATACGGGGCAGGCAGGGGGGGACACGACACAAAAAATGCACAAAAAGCAAAGGGAAAAACTACAGGTAAATAGTTTCAATGAAGTTAACATTTAAATGGGTTGGTAATCAACTGGGAAAAAGCTGTTCAGACAGAGACCAGCAGCATTACATGGCTGTGTTATGAGCTGAAAGCCTTAGGTCAAAGGGCATCCTAGATTCTAAAGGTACCGGAGGATAAAGAGAAATGGGTTATGAGGCCAATGAGATGGAGTTACTGAAGGAAAGAGAATTATGGTAGAAAGAGAACAGTCAGGTTCTTACAGGCAAAGGTGTTTATGAACTGACCTGAAAGGAACCTTAAAATTGATTGCAAGGAAAGATTAGAGTGAAGGGGGAAATACAACTCTGAAAAAAAATGCTCTTTTACCCCTTAGCAATCTATACTTTATATCTTTAGGTAAAAGAATAAAAGCCTTTGGTTTAAAAAGACTCCTCTTGAGTCACTTTAATCAGTTTCTGCCACAAGCTACTGAGGGATAAAGACTTTCAGCTGCAAATTTAGTAATCATATCAACATGGTTAGCAACTGTAATCCAGTAAGTCAGCCTGAAGGTGAGGGTACTGCCTGATTTATCCCAAGCAAGCTACAGGCAGGGAGACCTGGCACCCAAGTACATGTGGTGGATGAAAGAAAGGCTTTAGCTGTGTCCAGGACAAAAAGTAAAGGATGGAGGAGTTTGGATTTTTTCTTGTTTGGTGTAGTGTTCTCGTTTTTTCTGTAAATGATGAATACTAACACCATTTGAGATTCCTGACACCACTTTACAATTTAAGTAACTTTTTCAAAGGCATAATACACTGCAACTGTCTCCCACATTTCTTTTATTCCTGTTGTCTTTATAGCTGTGAATTCCTGTCAAATTTTTATGATATAAAAAGTCGAATTCTGTATTTTGTTGCCAACTTTTTTTAGCATATGTTGGTAAGTTAATCCTTAACCATTTTAGCAACATTGATACAGGGCACCATAAATATTCTTAGGCTACATTATGTCTACTGAGACAAAAATAATAGCAAATTCTGATGTTCAAAGCTGCCCTCTTAAAAAAAAAGAGAACTTCATAAAATGTACTTAAGATATTCTTGACTAATTCTTCTGGGGAGAAAAACACTCTGTGAAGGTTACTCAGGCTTTGCAGAACTGCAGAATCACTGTGAGTTCTTATCTCATAAAATAAAAACCATCTATCCAAGGCTTTTATGAAAGGCTAGCAACTGTGGATATTGATATTTTTGATAGATGAAATGGTCCCAAACCAGCTCATCCCAATATGACTCATCAGACTGAGACTTTATATAAACAAAAGGTTCCCTCAGGATTTAAACTTTCAACTGGATGATTAACTGACAAAGCTAAAAACCCAGATTCTCAATACAGAGAAACTGTAGGTTTCAAATTAATGAAGCAACATTCCCTTAGATGACTTTTAACATTGCACCAGGATGTCAACAAAAAATGCTCTGATAAATGTGGTGCTACCTTTTCCATTACTCATTTGAGTGTATCTGCTAGATTATGTTTTTATGGACTTCAGAGAATACAAGTGTGCCTCTTTGGAGAAGTAAAAGGCATTGAACAAGAGGGCCGTACTCAAAATAATGGATTTACGTGTCTTGTTAGTGTTCCACAAATCCTTCTTCCATCTGTCTAATTTTTAGACACATTGGCTACAGAATTTTTGGTGGGATGTTTAGATGCCCAGAGGGACTGAGTATGAAAAAATCAGTGCTGGATCTTTTTATTATTGTTTTGGGGGTTTTTTTGAGTGTGATCTTACAGAAATTCCTGTGCTAGTATTATGGGCCAGTAAGTTCTCTAAGTGTTGTTCACTAAGATCTCGGTGAAGAACGCCGTGTACATGACCTTTCTGTACACAGAAATCAGAAAAGGGCAACAAACATTAATGGACCCAAGAACTTTCAAGTGAGAATGGATTGCATTGCTTAAATTTGCTTTGTTCAGAAAGAAAAGGTGATACAATAGACCTATGTATTATTTTTAAATGAAGGCTAAGTTAAGAGAAATATAATGGTTAGATAAAGGTACTGCTAGAAATGAAGTTTATAGGAAAGGACTGAAACATCACAGTCCTCCGGTTAAGGATAGAGAAAGGGGTGGAAAATGGACAGACTTGTTTTAAAATGTGTAACTTTAAAGGCCTAGGTTTTCAAAATTATTAATGTGGATTTAAGTATCAACTGTTGACTTTCATGTTACATAAGCACTTGTTGAAAAGGTAAGTCTTTGCCTAAGTGTTTTCTAATCAAATCCAACTGTGGTTTTTAAAACAGCGTGGGTTTTTTTGCTTTTCCCAACACATTCCAGTTGGCCCTTACCTTTCTCTCTGACTTCTTTTAGAAGAAAAGCTTTCTTAGCCTCAGGATTAGAAAAGAATTTTGCTTTACTTACAAATCCTGTGTTAAGTTCCTTGCAAGAAAACTCTTGTTCCACAATGCAAAACATGAAGCATGCTGGAACATGATACCCATTTCTGATATCCTCATTGCTGTCCCATTTCAGTTTGACTGGGCAAGAATACCAAATTCTGTTGCTTTTTATGTCAGGTTTTTAGGCTAACATCAAGACAGCTAAGAAAACCATTTATCTGTACTCAGAACCAGTTCCCTTTTGCTTCTGGGCCTTTCTACTAGGATTAAATGTAAATTATCCCAAAATCTAAGCCTATTTAGCAGTTCTTCAGGGAGAGTATAGAGTTCAAATTTCTTTTGGGGGGCTTACAGAGAAGTCATTGGTTGTACTTCAGGATGTTTAGTATGCTTGGGATTAGTATCTCTGGCTTCTTTCCATTTAACACAGTCCTGATAGTGCCACTGTGGCAGCTGTGTGCAAAGCCAAATCAGTAAAAGCAGTATGTACTAGCCAAAGAAATAGCATGGGCTGTCACAGTTGAGCTGTGTCTTTGACATCATTTCTTCAGTACAGCATGCTTCATTTGTTTGGTTTTGTTTTAAAAGGTGTCACACTGGGAGCAAATTAAGCTAGGTAAGCCAGAAGCAGAGCTGTATTTTAGGGAAGAAAACAGCATCTTGGTGCTTCGGTTCGGCTACCTCCCCCAACCGAATGAAGCATCTCAGTGGTAGCGCAGCTCATTTCCACTTAACTGCATCCACAGGGAAGGGATTAAACCAGGGATATAGAAAAGCACCTCTCATCCAAGATGGGGGAAAAAGGGAGGACAGACTTGTTCTTTGGGTAACTGCATTGACACTAGCAGGCTGCATGCTCCTGTTAGTACAGAGCAGGTCTGTGAGCTTGTTTGTGCCATGAAATGTGTGAAGGTAGTAACATGCAATTGCATTAGTGGCCACAGTGCTCATTCTGACTTTATAGCTATAGCACTCCAAGAAAGATGTTTTCAAGATTGTCTGAGAAGCATGGAGATTAAACTGGTGTGATTCAACTAGAAGTAAGCAGAAATGCAAGGCACAGGGATACCCTCTTTGTTCCAGTCCACACAGTAATAAACAGCATTCCGGCAACTCTTTAGTATGTGAAGAAAAGCTGAAATTCTGCAGTATTGGAGATGTATGCAGTGGAGAACATGTGCAATGTTAGCAGTGAACATACTTGTCATGTGGTTTAGAATGTTAAACCTATATACCCCTTTTGAGCCAGAACCATTTCAAAATGTTGGGTAAGATAAAGAGCCCCTGCCTGGATTTGCACCCATGAACAATATGGTAACAATATGGCACCCATGATTCAATAGGGTAAACTATGGGGAATCCACACTTTTCTGTGCCTTGTCTCACAGCATGAAAGCTTTCCCATCAACGCTATAGCTACATTTGTGGTTTAAACAATGAAGGTATTAAAGCAATTCTTAAAGAATAGCCAATATGCTCTAAATTTATCATTCCTTTACCCTTTTTTCTTGTGATTTTTTTTTCCCTGCCAATAATCTCAGAAGTTATCAAATTCAGAGAAAGAGGGAGAGAGAGAAGCCTACTAAGTACAAGGCTATCATAGCGTATAACAAAGTTACAATATGCAGAAGCGTTACTTACCATATCCTGCAATATTCATTGCCACTGCTAGGAGATATAAGAGAGATAAAAGTAAATAAGTTTTTGCACAGCGGGTAGGGAGCTTCCAGAATTCATTGCTACAGGAGGCTGGGTTGATAGACAGTATAAGCAGATTCAAAAAGATACTAGAGACATTCATGGGCAAAAGGTCTAAATACTAAGTAGATACAAAGGAGAACAATAGGTGTGCCCTCCGACATCTATAGAATGATTGCAGATGCTGGCAGAGTACAGGGGGAAAGGACCACAGGAAAGAGCCACGCTCACATGCTGTCTGTGTCACTGACTGCAGCAGCATGCTGGCCTGGGTTCACGAGCATGTCTCATGTTCTTAGCTCACTTCTGCCTAACTAATGAATTGTTCAGACTGGAATGTCTTAGCCTCCCAGCAGTGCAGGCAAAATTTAATTCTGTGGCTGTGACAGAATTGCTGCTTCAGGCATCATCCTCCTTCAGAGCGGTGCGATGGAGTGAGAGCTGTGCCCGGCCACCATGGTGTGTTGACCGTGGGCTGGCTGCCCAGAAATTGCTCTGCTGCTGCCACTAAGCCAGCACAGGACAGCTTAGTATTAACTGTTAATTAGCAGCTTCCCCAATACCCAAAGAATGGAGATCTGCCTCTCTTTAAGCCTTGATTTTTCTGCCACCATCATCTCGCAACGGTAGCTAAGCACTCTATAAGACTGGAGTTGGTATATTACTGTGTGACAAAGCTCCCTGAATAATTTATATCTAAGGCTCCATTTCATACGTATTTGTTATCCTATGGGTTTTCCCCTAGGATATGCCATCTAATTTCAATTTAAAATGTAAGTTCCATAAATTACCACTGCACAGAAGTTGCTTTAACATGCCATTTATGAAGGTAATGGTGCACATTGCAGCAGAAGTGTTTCAGAGTTTCCACTTCTGGGATTACCGATTCACAGTAAGCTGGTAAATGGGAAACAATGAGGAGTTCGGTACAAAATTGAACAAATCCACTTTAACGTATCAAAGCAAATTGCACCTTAATGTTGTGAACTCTGCAGGGCAATGTTCCTGCAACAGCATGGACATCTAGATTCCCTGTTCGCATTAAGCAGGAAGGAAGTGTGTATATTGTGTGTCAGGTGTATTTACACACCAGTTTGTGAAAGTGCACTTAGGAAGATAATTTAGACATATTTACGGTAAAGTATAAATAAGGTCCATTAAACAGACAGTTCATAATCTTTGGTTTAAAATTGTGTGAATCTTGTTTTGTTCCCTGAGTATCTGATTTTCTAAATAAAATCATAGCTTCAGAGAATAGCCAGTCTAGGTAACAAACTTAGCAACAATTTAACAAGGTGGCATCCAAATATTGTTGAAACATGTATAAACTGCCGTTATCTTTCAAGAGAAACATAACTTACAGTATTTTTACCTCAAAAAGTAATATAAATTATATAGCAGTAAGTGCATTTCAGAAAAAAATCATTTTGTTTACATGTCTTGCCTAACTTAAAAGAAAAGCATGTCTTGGAAGTCATTAAAACTGTTTTTCTGTGCATGAGGCCATGTCTTCGCAAAATGTCTCTCCTTAGGTGCTTAGGTTTAATTCTTATTCTTAACACCTATTATATTTAATAGGCTTTAAAAACCTGCTTAAATTCATGAAACTAAGTATTTCTTGAGTAAGACTAGCAACTGATTTGGTATCTGCTGATTTTATAACAATATTTTCTATTTTGTTTTCTTATTTAGTCATGTAACTGCATACTTCAATAGGAAAATATAATAATATACTCTTCTACCAAATATATGTGCAAATCCAGAACTGCTTCTGACTGAAATTACTTAAGTAGTGTACTCGAAAGAAAGGGATTGATATTTGGGTTGTAGTGTACAGAGCTTCCAAGATGCAAGTAATGTAATAGTGAATCTCCAGGCTATATATATCTTGCCTAAATGACTAGTATCTAAGGGCCTGAGATGATCTATCTGTGAGACAGACAGGATTCAGTAAGCCAATTTTTCACTCTAGTCACGAACCTGTCTTTTTGGTGATTTCCCTCATGTAGATTTGAAAGTAGATCTTATTACATGTAAGTAAAGGCTGCATACCGGTAATAAATACATCCTGCTGTCTGTTAGGTGAATCTTAGGAACTGTGGAGCTTCTTGACAGTCTTTAGGAAAGAGTTAGGTATCACTTGCCAGTGGGAAGGCATGTGTGAATCTGCAAGACTGTCAGTTCCCTTTTCTGTCACCCTTAACTTGCCTAGGGCATTATTGCTGTCAGTGCTTTGCCTTTGGCTTGTCTGATACAAGTCCATAAGGCACAAGAGGAAAGGCTTCACAGAAGAAGGAAATCCAGGATTTTAAGTTAAATGTTACATTGCTTGTGATAACGTGCAGAACAAGCGATTATTTGAGGGAAGGATGCAGAAAAGGTGGAAAAAGGGATGGGCTGTGACACAGTGCAGCAACACAAATAAATTTAGATTGTGTGTAAGATGTGCTACTTTGAGACTGATATGGCTGGTTCAGGAAAAACACTCAGCGCATGCAAGTGCACTTGTGAATGGCCTAAATAATTTTAGAATCCATTTACAAACCACTTACATCTACCTCTGCCTGCTTGCATGATTTCTGATGCCTGTCAAACACACAGGGCCATATTGCTCATCCCACAAATGGAAAGCTGTTTTCACTTAGCCTGCCAAGCATCTTGCCAAACTGTGGGCCCTGAAACCTTGCAAGAATTATTGTTTAATTTAGGAAAGATCTTGGTCTGATCCAGTACCATTCTGTTTCCTTTTCTGTTTCTCTTCCTTTCCTTGCTTGTTATTTCACTTTAGTAGTTCTCATCTGGAATGGTAAGGTTGTCATAGAATCATAGAATGGTTAGGGTTGGAAAGGATCTTACAATCATCTAGTTCCAACCCCCCTGCCATAGCGACAGCTTATTATATCCAGTAACTCAAATGATCATTGGATTTTCTTTGATGTCAGGTTACTATTCATAAGTTTATGATGCTGCTGTTTCTGGTGTAGATGTTGCATATGCATGTTTCGTGTATCTGATTAAATGCATTGCTTTGGATCCAACAGGCCAGAACCAGTCCTGTGGACAAAGGACGGTGGAGAGCTACCAGATCCAGAGAGAATGGTTGTCAATGGCAGGGTCCTAAGCATCAGTTTCCTAAACAAAACAGACAATGGCACGTACCGATGTGAAGCAAAAAATCCTATTGGCCGAAACAGCACAGAATACGTCCTGATAGTACATGGTGAGTGTGTTCTCATTAGTTCTTCGGTGCATGTTATGCATACCTACCATTTCAAGACAATACAATTAGTTGCTTATTAGCATTACCAAAAGAATAGCAAGAAAAGCTGGAAGTATAATTGCACTTTTATTTATGCTATCATCTAGGTGTGGGGAGTACGTTTAGTTCTTTTTATTGACAAGCCTCTTTTCCTACCATTTAAACAAAATATATTCACTGATGTTGTGAACTTTTTGCAAAGTAAACACCTGTAAAAATGTTTTGCAGTATATTGGTGCTGTTTTATAAATACTTGCCTCAGGTACACGGTGTTCAGATAAAGCTGGTTACAAAAGGATATATGAAGGGAAATATGGAAATACCAGAAAGATGGGGGCTTGAGGTTTATTTTTTTTTCATAGGCCATGAAAGACGGGACATCAGATACTTTTCTTCACACGTTATAGCCTGCAACTGAGAAAATTCAGGTTATAAAAGTTAGCTGATCGTTATCTGGCCTATCATTACAGTCAGTCCTGAAAAATATGCCATGTCCTAAATTCAATGTACTTCTAATAAAATAAAAAAATACGAAGGTTTACATTAAATTACAGTTAATTTTATTTCCTTAATTAGACAACAATATGTGTCACATGAAGAGAATAACTGGCTTTGACACTGATCATGAAATAAATCGATAGAGCTCAGGTATAGAAGAAGCTATGATGTAAAGTTGCATTTGCCTTTAATGCAGGTTTGCAATATGGATCTACCAGTCTGAAAACATAATGTTCTCTTACCACAGATATGTTTGTGATAATTCCTGGAAGATTACGAGTTCTGTAATTTGAATTGCATACTAAGTGAATACAGAGGTGAAAGCTCCACTGTAGCTCATGATAGTACTTTTTTCTCAAGCTTTTTAAAAAATACATCTTTGTTTCATTTTATTGATAGTTATAAAATCTAATGCAAATTTTAGTCTATAAATAGGCATGTGTAGTATATAGATTTTATTTGCTCATGAGTGCACCCTCAGCAAGTGACTATGAAGACAGACTGAGAGACGGGCTTGTTCAGCCTGAAGAGAAGACTCGGGAGAGACCTTGTAACAGTCTTCCAGTACCTAAGGGGAGGTCTACAAGAAATGTGGAGGGGCCTTTTTAAAAGGGCATGTAGTGATAGGACAAGGGGGAATGGCTTTATACTGACAGAGGGGAGATTTAGGTTAGACATTAGGAATAAATTCTTTACTGTGAGGGTGGTGAGACACAGGTTGTCTCGAAGCTGTGGATGCCCAACCCTGGAAGTATTCAAGGCCAGGTTGGACAAGGCTTTGAAAAACCTGGTATACTGGGAACTGTCCCTGCCCATGGCAGGGGGGGTGTAATGAGATGATCTTTAAGGTCCTTTCTATGATGATTTCTGGTAAAACAAATCTGTGTTTCTTTGGTGTTTGTAAGATCTCAAAACATTTTTACTAAAGGTTTAAACTGCCTTTAGTTGTCTGGGAGAAACCTTCCATTAAGTGCTACTTTCAGTTTTCAGTAATGAACTATTTACTGGCACTGTTGATGAAATGTCATTTATCAAAAGAACCCCTTATTACTTTTCATTTTTCTTGAAGTTCACTATCAGTTTATGTAGGATTAGTGGCACAAGTAAGGGGCAGGTCTGTTCATAAGGAGCACAGAGCCTGTACTGCTCTGTGCATATTTCTGTATTAAAGACAATCAGAAAAACTGAACCTTCTAACCTGGACTTATGTTGATTACTGCAAGAAAAGAAAAAGAAAAAACCATGTCTTTTATGTCCTGGAGGTGGTGGGTTATTGGTTGTTGGCTGCAGGCACAAAGTGCTCTGCCTTTGATGAGGCAATGGCTTCTGTGCTTACCAAATACTGAAACTTCTGTTGCTTGTGTTTCCTGCCCAATTTATTTAGATGGTTATTTCTGAAAACATGGCCTTTTATAATGGTAGATTTTTCTGTCAGTGGTGACTTTGCAGTACACCTCTATCAAAGAGTATTTCACGATCTCCTTTCGCATAGTGGCATGCCCCCTGTTGATCTGATTATCTTGCAACAACTTCACAGCAGTCTGAAAAATCATTCATTATCAGGAAGGCATTCTGTTATGTTTGGCAGCATATTAGGCCTGTTATCAGGTTTAGCGTGCACATTGGTGACCTTTTCTGTTATTAGTACCACTGTTTTCCTAATTGCATTTCTGCAATTCCAGTGTTAGGAGTAGAGAAGGTAAATGTCAGGTGCTTCTGAGTTTTGTGAAACAATGAGAGCAGTGTGACAGACTATGTGATGATGTTTAGTGCATAACAACTTACTGCATTTCAGAGTTAAGTTTATTTAAGTACAGAAGAGACTGACACAATTATTTTATCAAGTGTAGCACAATCAGTTGTATAGTTCAATTTAAGCAGTGTCTTACCCCTTCTTTAGCTCATTACATTCATGAATGTCTCTAGTGAAACATAATCCTCCTAAAATTATAGATTATTCTCTCTTTCTTTCCCTCTCTTTCTCTGGGGGCTAGCAAACCTACTTCTTATCGTTTTCTGAGATGCATTCTTCCATTTAATAGAGGATGTATTTTTTCCTATATCTTCCTAAATATATCTGGGACCATCCTTTGATTTCTCATCCTTTCCCCTGTGCCTAACGCGTTGAGCTAATTTTTTGTCCTACTCCTCTGTTACAGCTGATTTATCATGCAAGTATGCCTTCTTACCTATTAGGTTTCTAATACAAGTACATGCCAGATTTAATATAAGGGGAGGTATGTTCACAAAGATTTGGGAGGGGAAAGGAGAGGAGAGGGGAGAAATCTTCATGAGAAGAGAACCTCTTCACAAGAGAGTCTTTTAAATCACAGGTCAAGGAAGTAAGGTCTAGAAAAGGTGACCTACCAGGTCACCTGTAAGGAGTCAGGCATAAGTGCCCTGAGTGCTAGAAGCCACTGCCTTAATGGAGCTTCTGGAATTCCAGCTCCACAGCTGTTAAACAACTGTTTTTCTAGGAAACTCTTGAGCCTACAGGAATTGCAGTGATGGAGAGAAACAATGATAGTCGCATGCCCAAGGTTAGAGAGATACCATGGATGATTCAGTTTTTCCAGGCAAGCTTGTATAAAAATGCAGAGGATGTCAGTGGAATCCTCTGTAGAAGAAGGGGAGTGGAACCTGATCCACACCTTTTCTTTTCTTAGCCATACTGTGAATTTTTTTTTTCTACATGTTTTCCTTTTTTTCACTTCTACTTTGACAGATTTTCAGTCTTTCTGTTTATTAAGGTTGTAAAATTTTCATCTGGCTTCTGTTCCTTTTTTCCCCTATGAAGCCCCCTCTCAGTTGGACTCAATCTACTAGTTCTCTCAATTTCTGAAGTTATCTTCCTAACTCGGAGAAGATTTAGACAGCTTTAGCATAGAGAGAAGTTTGCCCAAAAATGGAACATGTAGTTTATCATAATTAGAGATTAAGAGTAAGCAAAGTATTTATACACATTAATTATACAAACCAAGCAAAGAGTGTCTCATGCCTTTAACTGGACCAACCGAGACACAAAATTTTACAGAAAAGTAGTATTTTTCCTCTGTAAATGATGCTGAAGTAATACTGTTTTGATGTTAAGTGATGACAGGGGAAATAAATATTGCTGTAAGTAGATGAATAGTAATCTGTCTAATATAATTAGTATCTGATAAGATAACATAAAAAGTCTTTTTAGATTTGTAATATAATTAAAGAAATCAGACTTCAGAGAAATTGAATATATTTGAATCGGATAAAGGTATGGGCTATTAAATATGCGCATGCTGCTTTGCTGAGTCAATACGGCTGCTACTTTCATTTTTCTTAACTTTTATTATTAATGTCAAGAAAACACTTCATAAAGCAGGAAGTTGGGTACAAAGAGTTTATATGCAGCAGCACAAAGGCAAGACATGTAGTTTGCTTAAACATTTGTCTCATGCAGTAACAAAGGCACAAGCTTTAATGCCTGTAGCTGTTGTCATTTCTGTGTTGTAATTGGTGAGCTTAGTGCTTTAGAAGTGCACATTCTGGCTGGATATATTACACCCTTTCTTTGGTAATGGGCCCCAGGTAATTTTCACTCTCTTCCAATTTATTAAGAATTTTTGTTTACCTTTGTCCAAATACTAGTCATTAGTCACTAGTAAACAGAGCCAGCTGTCAAACTCACGATGCTCAACCCAAAAATACAGATTCCACTTGCAAAGCTTAGGTAATAACTGCATTGATTTAGCTGAGGTTGAGAAAGGATGTGGTCCATCATAATCAAACTGATGACACAGCTGTTATCCATGTAGCAGTAGTTCAAAACATCTGGATGTCACTGCAAAAGACTTAGTTCAACATTACATTGAGTGAGTGATAGAAGTCAACATCATTGGGAAATCTTCTTAATGGAAACAGCAGCATCTGGTAATTTGCAGCCCTATTTGAAATAAAGTACCTGGGCAAAATATCCTGATTTGCAAATCTAAAGACACTCATTCAATTAATTGAAATATTCAGAGCTATAATGTGTCATGTATCAATTATCTGGCAAAGCAATATGGAAATCAGCATGAATCAGCAGCTGCGGATGGTCAAAGCAGTTCTTATTGCCACAATTATACATACAGTAGAAAGCGATTGAACTAGTAATTCAGTATGTCTGGGGAATAAAAAATGGGATAACATATTCCTTTGACTTCAGCCTCTCAATTATTCTGTATTCTTTTCTTGGTCAAGCTATTTTTTGCATATAAAAGCACTGAAAGACTTGAGTTTCATCCTCATTAATATTTCGATATATGCGTTCAAACAGAAGATCTCCTACAATGTGTAAGTGCAAAGGTCTTACTGCACCTTTCCTTTGGACTGCAATGTATTTATCTTCCACCTGCTTGTCCAGTCCCATTTCAAAACATTTATCATCTTAGCTTTCACAGTAACTTCTGGCAACAAGTTTCTGAATTTAATTATGTGCTTTGAGAGAAAAATATTCTGTGTTGTTTAAGTCTGCTTCTTGATCTTTTCACTTCCCAACTTTCCAATCTATTTGGCCTCTTTTGCTGTTTTGCTGTAAGTATGCAGTTAAAATCACTTTTACTTTCATGCTGCTTCCCTTCTCAAGTATTTCCACTTCAGTCTCAGTTTCTAATTATGATCTTAGACTCTGCATTTCCTGGATTCATATCTCTTGTATCCACTCTCCTTCTTTAATGGTCTGTTTTTCACCTTTTTCTTCATTTTTAATCTAGTAGCAAAACTTTGTGATTGACTGTTTTCCTTATCTGGACCAGCACTAATCCAAATTTGCACCATATGGTTTATTAAATCCTGTCTCCAAATGCATTTATAGAGGTTCACCTTCTTTGTACTTTTACTTCTATACAATTTTTTTTAAAATTTGTAGAAACTCTGTGAAATCCAAAACACATCTGAAATGAAGCAACCTCCATTATTTCTATCAGTTCTAGATTCCTTTATCTGTCTGTTCATTTGCCCACCCTCAGATTTTTATTATGTTTCGTTTCTGTGGTGATATTCTTATAGAAACCCCTCTCCTTCCTTTATTTCTGTAACTCACGTGTGCACCTCGCACTCTATGAAAGTAAAAACTGAGTAGAACAGTAATTTGAAATAGAACTGAGAAGGTGAGATTTTTTGGTGGTCTTTGAAAACTGAGCTTTTCAGGTAGGCAATAGACACCCTGGTTTGCAAATGCTTCCACTACAGGCCTCTGATAAATCTTGTGCACTGCTGTTGGACACCTTATCCTCATACACATATATCAGAAAACACGTAAAAATATTCACTGAAGGGGTAAAAGGGAGGTAGGAAGGGAAGAGGTGTGCAGCAGCACACTCATCAGTAATCTAGTTACCCTCTATTTTGGTGTTAAGACCTTAGACATTGAGACAGCTGAACAATTTCTAGTTTCCTCCTTTATAGTTCCGAAGTTGAAATGTCTCATTTACAGCCACATCTCAAAGAAAAGGCGTTCTTTGCCTATGGGAAAATCCTACCCTTTGAGTGAACAAAGCTTGGGCTTTGTGAAGAGAGAATTGAGCAGACCAATGGTGTAATGGAACAATGAGAACATGTATGGCTACAATAGAGGGTGTTTTGAGTGAAAAAAAAAACCACATTGCCCTTACAGCAATCAAAGCATATCAAAAACATGAGGCTCAGAAGACTGCTTAGGACTTGATTTGAAATTCTGAGCATGTGAATACCTCTGCTTTTTAGTTTTGAGAATCTTTTTTTCTTTTTTTCTTTTTTCATTGTATCTGTGTTTGAATTAAAAGAAAGAGGGGTTTTCAGTTTTCAGTCCTTAAAACAGAGGGGAAAAGTCTCTCCTACTGCCATCTTTTAAAAAGTAGAAAGCACAGAAAACAACTCACAGGCAGAGGAGCCTGAGCTTTCAGCTGAAAAATAAATAAAAGGAATGCTGTTGAAGACTTTCTCAGTATCAAAAGCCTTCCTTCCCCCAAACCACCTCCTTTTTTTCTTGCAAAAGCTGAGATATGGAGGAATGAGTTTTTACTGTGGCAGGCCCAAGAAAATAACTCATTATAACCCCATGTTAATGGTTGCATTATAAATATACTATTTCATTCATGTGCTATTCTGCAAAGCATAGCCCTTCAAATTGTTAAAATAATTTGGTTTTGCATATACATCAATGATTTAAAGTGACATTAAGCTGTTAAATCAGTACCATAACATTGAAGTTAAGTTCTCCAGAGGACACTCAGTAACCACGAAAAGA
The DNA here is from genome assembly GCA_026283785.1 of Coracopsis vasa. Taxonomy (NCBI): domain Eukaryota; kingdom Metazoa; phylum Chordata; class Aves; order Psittaciformes; family Psittacidae; genus Coracopsis; species Coracopsis vasa. Next base: position 73,147 of record JANHGB010008616.1, read on the forward strand.
GGTGGCACGCACCCTAAAACACAATGTAGACAAATGCTGTGCAGTCAGATGAATTAAGAAATCGTTGTGTAGGATGGCTTTTATTATGGAACTAAGGAAGAATAATATTCAGTTTACATTTTCAGGTAGGAGATGTCTGTCAAGAAACTTAGGGTGGAATTGTTGGCTTAATTTTATGGCTGAATTGTCCAGCTATTATCCCTGAACACTCACAAGGCAGCTACTTTGAAATTGCTTTTTGTTGATAAATACTTGAATAGTGAATGGGGTGTATAGCTGAGCTATTTGAACTGTTATTTCTTCATTTATGGTGACTTTACAAAAATGAGATACAATTATTTTGTTGTTTTTTTTTTTCAGATAAGCTCAGAATTATTTTGGAAAGGTCAAGAAAATAACATTCCAAAGCACAGAAACACTTTTTGGGAGCCTGTTTGACACTCCTACATTTTTACATTAAAATATTTCATGAATTTAATAAAAGAAAAGTTTTTAAATTTTGTTAGATAACTATGGATTCATATGGATTTTTTTTTTTTCCCCCATACTGGAATGCTCATTTAAGTTATTGAATTCAGAGTATTTCATGTAAATTAGATCTGAATGTGTCCTGGTTTTACTTTTCTTTTTCCTCCCCTCATGCTGGATGCAGCAAATCTCTCCAGGTCCGACCTTTAACAACTTAATCTAAAAGCCTGTAGTTTTGGATAATGTCTTCAATAACACACAACACTTGAAAATATTTCATTTTTATGTATATAATAATTGGCTAATTTGATAGTTCTTGGTTTGGATTCCCTGTGTGATATCTGAAAAGACAAAGATTGTGTATTAGTCTTGAAGCTTTTTTCTCCATACACAGTAATTGCATAAAGTTAATATTTTGGATGCTTGTACATTGGTAGAGCATCTACAGTAAAGTACTTCTTGAACTAGATATACTAGATATATTGCTGCTGCTCTTTGGAAAGTAACTCTTTGATATGATCTTAAGTGATATGTGCTTTTAAAATGGTGCTGTTTATTATCACTGATTTGCTATAGTAGCATGTCTTGCTGTCTAATTTTTCTGGACTTCAAGCTTTGCTATTGTTTATACCTCTAACATTCTTGAACTTCAATTGATATTTTTTGTCTGAGGGGTCAGAATGTAAAATTACCATGTCTATGAACATCATATGTGATCTTCATGAAGATAATATAACTGTTAATGGAATAATTTCACTTGAAACTGATGGCAGAGTTGTAGTCTCACAGTTGCTAATGATCTTCTGTTTCCATCTAGATCATTTATTATTCACAAAACTCAAACCATAAAGAAATTATTGAAGTGACTTGATAATTTTCTTCATTGAAATCTTTCCTGCACCATTAGATGCTATGTGGAGTGCAGAATTTCCTATCTCTGTCTTATATGGTGCTTCTATAACTTCCCTTTCTTTTGAGACTCGGTTGCTCAGTTTTTCACTCAATTCAAGAAAGGAAAATGACATGCTATGTGATATTACTTAAAATGTCCACTGGTGATGCTGGTTTGGTGATATATCAGTACCATGTTTTGTTCCAACTGAGACTGCTAACCTTAGGAAGATATTAGTTCTGGTATTAGAATCATTAGTTCTGAGCAAATGGAGGTAATTATAAATGCTTTGGGAAGACTGCATGAGTTCAAGAGGGGTATGGAAAGCTTTTGTAAAAATTACATGTCTTAAAAAGCTTTGAGAAGTTCTGTTTATAAAGTCTCTGATCACAATGAAGATGAACATAGAGGCTCAGAGAGAAGCAAACACTTAGAAATTTGCTCATCTCAAACTTTTAGTATTTCTAACATCCATAAGTTGATGGATGTTAATAATTATTAGTTCTGATTATTCTATTTTTCTGTTTGTAATTTAGATGACTTGTGAACTTTTTCTGGAATTTATCCTAGCCTGCATTTCTATATTGTATAAAGGAAAAAAAATATACAGTGATATTTCTTACAGTATTCTATTAGCATTTTACAGTAAATAAGGTTCCCTCCCCCCTTGTTTTCAGTATTCTTCCAACTACAAAACAAATCAAACTGACAAAAGTTTGAAATTTTCCTGAACAAAAATTAAAAATCTTCATAAAATCTTTCTTCACAGTTTAGGTTCAGTCTAAATTTGCAGTGGGACCTAAAGCATCTTTAGCCCATCCTCCAAAAGGGAAGCCTCTAAGCTATAATCACAAACTATTTTTTCTAGCTGTTACTGCTTGAATTCTTGACACAATAACATTCTCTTTGCTTTGTAATTCAAGTCACATTTTTTATTGCTAAATAACATCACAGCCTTTCTGCATTTGATCTTCCTCTCTCTTTCTATATTTTACTGTGAATCGCTTTGACTTTGTCTCAGGGATTCAGAACTGTTTTGACAGCTTTCAAGAACGCTCATTGCATCGATCTTGCTGGTATGACTCCCTTAGAGAGGGGAAGAGACAGCAAAAGCTAGTCAGGACAATAAGGGTATATCTCAAAACCATTCTCAAGTTGCAGAGAGAGAAAAACAAAATACAACACAAAACACATTGCTAGCAAGTATGAGTACCAAAGTTGATAAAGTTGGTTGGAATACCAGTACCATATGGGGATCTCCCACAACACTCGGACTTCTTTCACAAGGCTGTGGTTCCCTCACTAGCACTGAGACAACTGTAAGCCCCTTTGAAGAAACTTACCTGGCAGGTGTCTGTGAACAGGTCCCTAGGTATCTGCTGGAGCTCATGTTATGATATAAGGTGATGTGCCATGTGTCAGAAGAACGGTCCAAACAATTTTCAGTCAGGATTACTTTTCTTTTGTTAGACGGTCTGAAGACAGAGGAATTTAAGTTTTTATTTCTTTTTATCTACATTATACTCTGACATGCATTTCCTTTACCTTTCTTTCACTGGTATCTGCACAGCTTGTTTACACCCCAGATATGCCCTTGAAGAAAAAAATTGCTTTTGCCTGAAGAGGGTATATCTTTCAGCTGAAACTACCCATATTAATCCTCATGGCAAGTGAAGAAATAAACCAAAGGAAAGGAGGAAGGACAGAAAAAAAGTTTGCCAGGGTAAAACTGTAGGAGCGGGTAAAGTGTTTTATTCTTTAGGTATTGCTGTGGGTCATTTCACTTGTGTATTTGTTTTTCCCCTCTGTGGTTTCTGTGGTTTGTATTTTCTGCAGGTTTCCTAATCCTTGATTGGTAGGAGGCAGGGAGGAGTTGAAGAGGCTGACATGTTGAAGTGCTAGTTTGCTGTTTGATTGAGGAGAGCTCTGGATGCTTTTCATCATTCACAAGCAGGAACTGAAATCTCTGCATTGCTTTTTATACCATTTTGGTTAAAACAAATTAGCAGATATGACCAAGCATTCTTTATAACTATACTGCAATATTCCATTGGTAAAATGTCCTATGTGATCACTTAGTATAGTAGTTAAAGCACCAAATGCCTGCTTGCCTGAAGGGAAGCTGGATAATTTTAATAACATTAAGTTTTGCCTATATTGCATGTGTCCCAACCATGCATAGTACTGTGTTACACAAAACCAAAGAGTCATGGACAGAATTCAACTACATGTATACAACTGTTTTGAGTGAAAAACAGACAGAGCATAAAAGATTGACAGCTAGAAAGACAGGGCCTTGTTTTCTCAGGTAATGTACTATGATGATAAGATTGTGAGAATTAAATGTATTAGTCAGAGACAGTGCAAAGAAGTGCAATAAACTTTGGTTTAGGTTGCAAAGATGCCATTAACTTACCCAAGGTGATTTTCAATGGGATATAGCTATCCCACTGTGATAAAGCTGTTCAGATTAGTGTTGGACCCCTTTGATTTTATTTTGAAATGAAGTAATTTAAAACAAATAATGCTCCATTATCTCTTTTTACTAACCTTAAAATTACTGCAGTGACTTATGAGTTGCTTAAGCAATTTCAGTGATCTGATCTGAATTTCTCAGTGAAATAAACGTAAAATCCATAGTAAAATAGAGATCAGCAATTTGTTTAGCTCCCTTTAGTTGCAACACTTGTCTTCTTAATAGGGAAGTTTTAGCAAATTCTCCTTGGCCTCTTTCTTCCTCCTAGTGCAGTTCTGTCTGAGTTTTTTGAGTCTTTCTTCACAGAAGGAGTCAAGTGTCATTCTGAGAAAGCTGTCACCGTTGTTCAAGGCTGTTTGTGTCTGAATTTGTATTGTACATTAGCTTTTCCTTATAAGTTTTCAAGGGCCAGCTGTCGGTACTTTATTTCATTTAATTTTGAATATTCCTATTTTATGGCTTGGAGAAACAAGGAGATATGGCTTGTCTGTTTACTTAAAAAGAATGAAAATGTACATCAGAGCCTTGATGTGATTTTTAAGCAGTGGCAGTGGGCCTAGAACATATTAATGGTAGAATGCTGCGCTTCTGGGACAAATGGTGCTGGCTTTATTCATGATGTTTGGTGACTTTTGTGGTAACATTTTGTCTTGAATGCAGTGAAATTGGCACTTCAGGTATAAGGACAACTGCTTTTTGAAATACAGTTTTTAAGAGGTTTTGTGGTTTTTATTGGTTTAGGATTTTTAGTAGAGGATTAAAGTGGAACTCAGGAGATCTGTTCTGAACTTCTCAGAGATACGTTCTTTACCACATACATATTTGTTAACATAGAGTTGTGAACAAAATCAAGACGTGTATAGGTGCCTTTCTGTAAGTAAATCTTTGTTTGAGGCTGCAGTCTCAAAAATTGCTCTAAAACCTGTACCTTTTTATTCAAAATGTTCGATTACAAAATTCTTTTTCTTACTCTATTGCATGGTCTGCAAATTTTACTTTATTTCTTTCAGGCAAGTTGCATACGCTTCAGTGATTTGCTCAGTGCAGTATTTGTAACTACTTTAAATAGACAAGATTTTATACAAGATAAAATTATTCCCTTAAAGTAATAGGCTTTACTAATATTACTACTATTAAATGGAAAAGGACTTTTTTTTAACTACTAGCAAACCTTAATGGTAACTTTGGGGAAAAAATATGTCTTACAGTCTGTGTTTGAAGTAATCTGAAGTGCATATTGTATTCATATAACTCCAAAACATGAAAGTTTAGTATTTCTGTTGCACACTTGTTTTGATTTGTTCTTAAAGATGCATCTTGTGCTAATAACCATTAGTAAAGTAAGAAAGCACCTGAAAACAGATTCTTCAGTATTAAAGAATTTACCTACTTGAGAATTTAGATTTACTTTGTACTATAGATAATCTTTAGTATTTTATCATCTAGTCAAGTTATTACCTTACCAAATTTATCCTTTTATGCTCTGTGTATCACCAGTTTTAGCACAATTAGAAAGTAAAAATTTAATGCATTATAATGAATATGTTTTTTGCAGTACAAAAGTTGTAATTCATATAATCTGCCCCACTAAAACTGAACAGCAGTAGATAAATGTATTGTGAGATACTGCATTATGTCACCTGTTAGTCTACTTCACTGAGAACAAGAATTGTGAGCTGTTTAAATGGCTAGACTGGTGATAAACAATGACTCTGATGGACAATGAAATGGGAGCGTGTTCCAGCATCTCAGGGCCTTCATTGCAACTTCTCTTTCTGTTTCAAGGGAGATACATCTAGAGTGCTTTTACTGATCATGAATTCAGTGGAGTGCTGTGGGGAGCAAAATGATCCCTAAAGTAAGCACTGAGGGCTTCAAAGGTCAAACCTTATGTTTGAAAGTTATCAGCCGGTAGTACAATAATTAAATGTTCATGGTAGATTCTTTCGTGTGAAATGCTTGATTCAGATTTCCTGTGGTCCCTATGTGCAACTCCACCAACTGTGTGCATTAATACTCTAGTCTTCAGGTGACAAAGCTGTATTTGTGGCAACATCTATGCTGTGGAGAAAGGTCACGTTTTGCTAGCTGGGAAATTCTATTGTGTGAAGGGGAGAGGCTCAAGAGAAAGGGTGGGGGCTGCCACCAGTCACCATGCTCTGCTTGTTAGAGTCCCCAGGGATGGTGGCAGAGATGGGTTTTATCTAAATATCCCTCACTGGCTGCCTGCCTGAGCCAGGGCCCCACAGCACTGCGTGAGAGCTGGCCTGAGCCTGGGCAGCCACACCTTGGGAGGCAAGGGTACCCAGTCCTTACTCTCAGCCCTCCCTTAACTTTCCCTTCCCATTAAGCATTAAGGCACTTCCTTCCCATTGCTGCTTTCTTGTCACATTACTGAGAGCCACAGCTCCTTGTTTTCTCATGGCTTACACACCTGAGTAAAGTCTGACCTGACTTTACTGGTGGAAAATCAGCCTTTCACACACCCATAGTCTTTGTTGGTCCTGCTGTTGTGTGGTGCACAAAATAGATGAGATATTCAATAGAGGAGTTGTTTCAAGACAGTTAAAGGCAGTTAACTTTTTCTTCATATTTCAATGTTAAATGAGATGCATAATCAGAAACAAGTTGCTACTTCACCTTGATTTTTCATATTCATCACATTTTTTATTTTGTCATAACCAGTTCTGCAGTTAGTCAGAGCATGTGTTGTAAAATGTGCCATGATGTGATATCAGGTCCTTATTTTAAAGGATGAACTTTTAAGTGAATTGGGATGACAGCATGCTGCCAATACTAATATTGAAATGGGCTTTGTTCTTGTGAGTTTCATTCTTAACTTTCTAAGGGTAGAATTTGGGCCAGGAATGTGTAGATACAAATTTTTTGCTTGGCTCTTTGAAAATAGAAGGAAACATTGTCTTTTTTGTTGTAATTTTTAATACTTCATCCTCCTTCATTTGCTACTGAAACCTATTGCTTTTGAAATAGGAAAAAAGCCCCACAAAACTGTGAAACTTTCTATAAGAAGAGAGAATTCTAGTTCCTCATGGTTCCTAAATTAAGAAAAAAGCGCAATGAGATCAAAATCCTAGTATCATTTAACACTTGATTTTTTTTTCCTTCTGCCCTGACTGTGCAATCAAACTATGTATATTCAAACTTTAACGAACTTTCCAACATAGAATCATAGAATAATTAGGGTTGGAAAGAACCTTAAGATCATCTAGTTCCAACCCCCCTGCCGTGGGCAGGGACATCTCACACCATGCCGCACAAGGTTCTGTCCAACCTGGCCATTTTCTAACATGTCATATCACCTACAGGCCCATTAAATGTCTTAGAATCATGGGACTCTGTGAATTTATTTTCTTTTCTTTCTAAGCTGCCTGGCCGTTTTGGCCCAGCTGTGTGTCTTTCATTGTGAACCCATCCACCGCAAGTCTCTAATGGTTTTAACTGAAGGTCTAGAGCTACATGGAGCTTTTGTTAAAAAGGTTTGGATATTTTTTAATGACATCTGATTTGTTAGCAAAAATGTCAAGCACATAATTGCCATTTCAGAGTTTCATAAATCTGACTCAATTAATAAAAACAACCCCTTGACCTCATGTCCGTGAGCCTTCATGATCATTCAGTCTAAGTGCTAAGGAGCTATTGGCACATGATATTCAAGTCGAATGATCCTTTTGTTCAGTTCCATTTTCTTGGAGCAAGGCTAAATGTGCAGCTCCCTTTGAATTTAAAACCTTGCTAAATTATTTAGTACTACATGCCACAGACTGATTAAATTTTGCTCAGAGTAGTGAGATTGTTTCCCAGGTAGGTCATCACTCAGTTCAGTTTACCACTTAAAATTTCTTTCATTCTCAGTCAAAATACAGCAAGGGCCATCCATCATTATCACATTGTCCTTTAATTTTTCTGTCAGCCTTTGTCAAGCTTGAAACAAAAGCCTTTACATTTTTATCAAATGCAGCTATTGTTGCCCAAATTGTGCTCAGTCATTTCAGAATATTGGTTGTGTTTTTACCAAACAAGTCAAATATTTGCAATAGGTCAGATCTATCTTTCACATAAGCCCACTAAACCAAACAGAACCATTTCTCATTTCTTTGGAAATGGGGAGTAAAAATGCTTAGGGCCAAATCGGCAGTGAGAGTAAATTGTACAGGCTCCCTGCACTTAAATGGATGAATGTCTTCTGCCTTAGTAAGAAGAATGTGGTGTCAATTCAAGAAAGGAGGGATCTTGAACAAGCAGTAGTTTACCATCAGAAGCAGGAGATTTGACAAGCACACATCAGTGTAGATTGGAAGCT
>JANHGB010008617.1:0-18620 GCA_026283785.1 Coracopsis vasa
CGCCTCTGCTCCTACTAGCATCTTATTTGGAAAAGTGGGGGGTTTTTTACAGGTAATATTCAGTCACATTCAGTTTTTGCTAACAGATTTTTATCTCTTAACCATCCTACAGTGTCAGTTGGAATGTAATCGTTACTGTTCAGTTTGCATCCTAAGTATATTTTCAGAGTGAGTCTCTGTCCTCACCTACTGCACTTCGATTTATAATACAGAGCAGTTGTGAAGTACACAGGGTAAAAGTGATGGAGGAGGAAGTCTAAACCACCCCAGCTTATAGTTATTAGAGTTCTGACTACAAAAAATAAATATGATTGAAGACAAGTAAAAGGCTCAGAGCAGCTTTGGCTGCTGAGTGTTTGCCCATATCAGCCAGATTTGTATTACACATGATTACAATGTAATAACTAGGCCAAATGCTTGAAGAACCAAAACCAATCCTGTATGGCTCAAAGTAAGTGATAATACCTTGATTGATTTTAGGAGAAGCAGTAGTAAGTCCCAGACACTTGTCTCCTTTATTGACTTGAGCGTTAATTAATTTATGAGTGGGTTTCACATTTCCACATGGTGTTGCAGAATTACAGTAGAATTAATTACTTGGTAATCGGTGAGTCCCATTAGGTGAAACTGTATGGACTTGTTCAGTAGCTTAAACATTATTCAGCATTAGCGTAGCAATTGTATACTCATTACAATGATGATGCTTTTATTTAATATACCTTCAATTAGTTCTGGTTCATTTTGATCTCTACCTCCAAAAGAAACATTCAGTCAAGAGCTGTGACACGAGCAGAATGATGAATGTGCCAGGGCCAGCACTGCTTCGTCCTTCAAGGGTGCTGCACAGGCTACATGAAGGTGAACTTTAGAACTGTTTGCCTTAGGTGGTTCTTTTCCTTGAAACATCATCTATTAGCATGTTATCATTCCTTAATAGAAACAACATTCATGATTCAACCATTTACAATATTACCTTTGTACCTACAGCAGCTAATTAAGGTGAATAGGGCACCCAAAGTCTTTCCCTCATTGCCTGGAATACTCAAAGGAGTTTACTCTTGTTATAGGAGAAGAACTCCATCCTTGCAGCCAGTTTCTACCTCTCCAGGTTTTAGAGGTCCAGCAGACCAGGGGCACAGTGGTAGAATAGGGGACATGTCCCTGGGTGGGAACCCAAAACCCATCCTGACAGCAAAGGCTGCTCACAGGGAGGGACCAGGGTGACTTGCCGCTCTTTCTGCATCCACCGGAGACCTCTCTGTAGAGCTGGACCGCAGCATCTAGCCTAATAAAATCTGAAAAGTGGCTCCTGTGCTGGGATGTTGGTTGAAACTTAAACATGGAAGATTTAGGTTGGATATTAGAGAGAAATTCTTTACTGTGAGAGTGGTGAGAGTGTGGAACAGGCTGCCCAAGGAAGCAGAGAATGCTCCATCCCTGGCAGTGTTCAAGGCCAGGTTGGGCAGGGCTTGGAGCAACCTGGTCTAGTGGAAGTGTCTCTGCCCATGGCAGGGGGAGTTGGAACTGGGTGATCTTAAGGTCCTTTCCAAACCAAACCATTCTGTGATTTTATGATTCTTTGTGTGGGTCACTGGGGGGTTTTGGGTCCCCTCAGAACAGCATTGTATTGCCAGTCGCCTTGTAATCAGTTCTGCTGTGCTAATATCACTTTGCTAACATTTAAATCAAAGCTATCATTATTAATCAGAGAATTAGAAAAATGAATAAAGGAGACGGTTCTCATTCCCTGGAGGGTGTGATTTTCAGGGAGGCAGTAATGGATACAGAGCCTTTCCCCTTTCAAATCCCAGCAAGGGCAGCCGTGACTGAAAATCATTACCATATGCTATTTTGTCTGTCGTCTTTGTGAAATGAGTAAGTATACTGGACAGATTCCTATTACATAAAATAATATTACAGGGGGCATGTTGAGAGCCTCTGCACGCTAGCTGAAGATAGAAGAGAGGAGCACGGGGGAAGTGAGAACTCCTAAGAAAAACTCAGTCCTACGCTACACACTTTTCTGTGTGGTGATGTTTTTGAATGCCCAGCTGAGAAAGCTGCATTTCATACTCACAGTCTGTGCATGCAGACTCTTTAATACAGTTTCTTCTGGGCTCTCAGGACTGATGCAAATGATGTGTTTCTGATTAATAGCACTCTGAAAAACGTGGATCTCAATTTCTTGTACCCACTCAACTTACGCAGTGACAGTGTGAAGTTCTTCTCCGTGACCTGCCACAGTAGTGCCACCTACTAATCTGACGACTGTTAAATCATCTGAGCATAATGCTCATGAATTTATTCTCTGTTCATTTGAGTTCTGCTGCCGTAACACACAGATGAAGAGTTCCTTCATACACTTCATGCACACTTGTCCTAGGAGATTGTGCGAGTACTGTGTACTTCACATTCATTTGCTGTGTTGGTTTCTCTAGCAACTAGAAGGTGCCTTTGATCCCCCTCTACCATTACTTTGTTTTTGCATTTTGATGATTTTATCATGAATTCATGTTTAATTCACGCTGAAGTGATGCAGTAAGTGGCAACACTCAAAGAAAAGATACTTTTTGCAAAATCAAACCATATTCATTTGAACTTCGGATGAACTACTCCATTCCTTTGAAGCAGAATATATTAAGGAGGACAGATATTAAGAAAAAAGGTACTTACTCTGAGTCACATTTGTATTATCTCATCTGAGGTTGCAGTGCAGGTAGATCTATTAGATAAAAACTGGAGTGTGCTTTTAGTAAACTTTTAGTTGAAACACACTGACAGGTGACTAATAGTTTTGTGTTAGCTTTTTGATTCTTTTGGCCATTTTTATCTCTGCTGCTTCATTATGTACTCACTGATATACATGAATTTTATGGACAAAACCACATGTATAATTAACATGAACTGCACAAATGCAAGACACATTCAGCAGAATGGTAACAGAAGCTGCCCCGTCCCTGGAAGAGTTCAAGGCCAGGCTGTATGAGGCTTGGAGCAGCCTTGTCTAGTGGAGGGTGTCCCTGCATGTCACAGGGGGTTGGAACTGGATGAGCTTTAAGGTCCCTTCCAACCCAAACCAGTCTGGATTCTGTGACTCTTGTGTTTCCTCTTTATGAAACAGCTTGAGCTAGCCTGAGAAACTTGATTTATTAGGAAGTAGAGGACTACTGTTACTTAAAACCAGTCTTCTTCCCCATGCCAGGGGGTTGGAATTAGATGCCAGGGGGTTGGAATTAGATGATTTTTAAGGTCCCTTCCAGCTGACACCATTCTATGATTCTATCACAAAAATGATAAACAGATATTTGAAAATTTTTTGAAGTTACTTTCTGACCAAATTTGCCTCCTGCAAGGCATATCAAGTGGATTGATACCTCCTGCCCCTTGGCTATGGATTAGATATGTTGTGAAAGCATGTCTCCTGTTACTCAGAATCCACTCTGATGGACAAGTGTGGTGTGTGTGGAAGAGAGATGGGAAGAAAGTAGAAGAGGGAGAAAATAAAAACAGGTGGCAAGGGGCCCAGAAACAGTAAAAGTCTGAATGAGAACACCTCTATCACTTCTGCAACAGCAGCTTAAAGGCCCAAGGAGAGAAATAGATTTTGTAAATCAGGCTAAGTATTTTTTTACAGGGTGCAATATGCAGCTTAAGAACCCAGTTGGGAAAAAGAGCTTTTTCAGATCAGTGAAGAAAATACATTTTACTGGCTACTGTTCAGGAGCAGGGAGATGTAGAATGGGGAAGACCTTTTACAGGGCAAAGAACAAATAGGTGTGTATGTGGGAGGGAAGGGGTTTATTTTGGTTTAGTTTTTTGGGGTGGGTTTTATTGGTTGTCCATAAAAAGCTACATGAAGGAAGCCACCAGCGTTGTGTAGCCATGTTTACTGGTTCCTATAAAACCTGTAAGCCTTCCTTATGTTTAAAACATTATTTATTGATGGATGTTTTTTCTATTAACTAGTCATTTGTGCATATAAAGCATCTCTTTGTAGAGCAGTCCTGTTACTGATTCTGCTACATGGTGATTTTGGAGAAGCCTTTTGAAATAACAGAAAATAAGCAAATACGTTGGGTGGCAGCTCTTGTTTTGAAATGAGAAACAGAAAGATCAAGCAGAAAGTCTTCAGACAGCAGAGGTTGGAGCCATACATATGACCCAGCAATTTTGCTGTTATGTGACCCTTTTGAGAGGCACGATGCCTGTCATCACAGGCCCAGGGAAGGTCCTGCCCTGAGAATATAGAAGGATGACAGTCAAGTGCAGCTTTACCAGATGAGAGGGGGTTTTTATTACTAGTCAAGGGAATTGGTTAAAAGGTCTTAAGGAGCACTGAAACTGGAAGATGATGTTTACAAAGCTGTAGCATTTTTTTGGTTTTCTTCTCTGATCCATCTTTCTTCAAGATGGACAGGAACTGTGCACAGATTGGGAACAAGATAGACTGGCAAAGAACATACTGAATCTGCCCACTCATTTTTTATGTCAATAAGAAGCTGAATAGAAAAGATCAGAACATTGAAACATCTTTCATCTTTTCCAAAAAAATAAAAAGACAAAATACTCTATTTAGGTTTTTTGGCAAAACTGCATGTGAGGATTTTCCAACCTCTCTAAATTACTCTGCCTTGGAACAGGTTCTCTTGTGCTTACTTGAAAGCTGGAACAATTTTTGTGAACGGGGAATTGTCTTACTTCTGCTCCCTGCAACTTAAGTGCTGCAGAAATAGTCACCATGACCAATCAAATGATCTAATACCACTGTCAAAGGAAAACGTTATATTGGCCAAGACATTTCCGCCTTCTTTGGGACATGTTATTGATGGATTGTCCAGGTTGATGGGTTGTCCAGGTGTCTGGTGCCAGGAAGGGTTTTGGGAAGCCATGTGTATTCTTCCTCCTTGCAAAAGGACGTCTTTTTTTTGTTTTGATACCTGTGTTCTGAGGTCTGACCATTTTTCTACATCAGAACTACTTTTGAGCATTAACCTGGTATTTCCAGGCTAATTTGTATGGCTTCTTTGAAAGAAGAGTTTCACCTAAAAAGTGGTTTTCTCATAACAAATGGCTGTTGCCATCCAATGAAGCAGCCCTACTCAAGTATAAGGGCAGCAATAGTTAAACCTGTGTGCACTCAAATGGGCTGTACTCTTAAATTTTGGAATGGATGCAATGAAATATTGCACTTTGCCTCTTGAAGAAAAAATGTACATAGTCTGAAATCTCCTTTTCCAGCAAAACAGTGCATTTGTGATGGGTTTCAGAGGTTTTATTAAAGGTTTACCACCCTTTAGTAAAAAAAAGAAGATAACCCATATAGATTCACAGAATAAACCAGGTTGGAAAAGACCTTCAAGATCATCAAGTGCAGTCATTCCCCAGCACTGCCAAGGCCACCACTAAACCGTGTCACTGAGGACCTCCTCTACATGGTTTGTGAACACTTCCAGGGATGGTGATTCCACCACTGCCCTGGGCAGCCTGTTCCAATGCCTGACTGCCCTTTGGGGAAGAAATTGTTCCTAATCTCCAGTCTAAACCTCCCCTTGTGCAGTTTGAGGCCGTTTCCTCTTGTCCCATCCTTGGGAGCAGAGCCCAGCCACCTCCTGGCTCCATCCTCTTTCCAAGCAGTTGTAGAGAGCAATAAGGTCCCCCCTGAGCCTTCTCTTCTCCAGACTAAACCCTCTCTAGTTCCCTAAGCCGTTCCCCATCACACTTGTGCTCCAGACCCTTTGTCAGCTCCATTGCCTTTCTCTGGACCCACTCCAGCACCTCAATGTCTCTCTTGTAGTGAAGGGCCCAGAACTGGACACAAGATTTGAGGTGCGACCTCACCAGTGCCAGTACAGGGGTATGATCACTGACCTGGCCCTGATGGCCACACTGTGGCTGATACAGGCCAGGATGCCATTGGCCACCCTGGCTACTGGAAAGTGCTGTATGAAAAGAGAGCCCTTCCAGTAAGGGCTGACCAGCCCAGAAGAAGAGCCAGGCATGTGCGACTCCTATTCTACTTCCAGCAGGAGAGACAGAGCTTGGCTTTAAAACCATGTGAATCTCAGATTAATTTCTAGTTTTGTTAGGCATCTTTTACATAAATGCAAATTTTGAGTAGTTCTTCAATTTTTTCTTGCAGCTTTAAGTTGTGTGCAAGGTTATACTGAACCAGTTAGTTACAGAAACCCCACATTATTGACATGGGTAGTTGATTAAAAGAAAGTGTAAGAAAGTAACTCGTAGGAGGCATGGGTTGACTTCTCACTTGCTGCAGTATAAGGGCCCTTTTCAGCCCTGGATAGAAACAGGAAGGTACATTTCATTTGTTTTCTTTCTGCGCTTGTGGCTAGTTGCCAGCTTGTCAATGAGGCGCTCTAAAAAGGACATTGAATCATGACAAAAGCTGTCAGTACAGCTGTGTTTTTCCATCAGAATTGCAGGAAGCAGAAAGTTTCATGTGGTTTTGAAGCAAAACGGTAGTCAGGGTCCTGCTTGCTTGAATTGGTGCCTAGGTTTGTTCACAAAGTTCTTTAAACTTTTTGACTAACGTTCAGGTTAATAGTTTGCTGGAATCATGGAGCCTGGATGCCTTTGTATTGTTCAGATACTGATTACCCAAACGACTACTTTTGCATGCTCTTTTATGTGCAGGATCCTTATGTCATGTCGGATCATAGCATTGGGAGATAAGACAAAGGCTGTAGGCTACTTCATTTGCAGCTATTTAAATCTTTTAGTCTTTTTGGTTTTTTCCCTTCTCTTCAATGCAGAAATGGAACTTCAGGCTTGTCTTCTCTGCAGAGCTAGATAAATGTTATTCCTTTCAGCATGTGGTGGCTCTTGCTGCAGGTAGATTTACATGAGTCGAGGCAAGTTGATTTATCTTCATAAATGGCAACTTTTTAAGAGTTCTCTCCTGTGGTGGTGCTCATGCGTAATTTATTTGGAGATTGCAATGCTCTGACCCCTAGACAGAAAATGATACCAGCCTGGAAGTCACGTAATTCAATCAGCTATAGTCTACAGCAAGGCAGGATCCTTCACATTGTCTGCTCGTCACAGGCACTGCTATGATAGAAATAGAAGTAGCAGTTACAGCTGAGGAATTCTGTAGGAAAACTAGACAATGATTTCATTTCTCTTTTTGGCAGGGTCCAGCAGGGTTCAGAGAGATGTGGGAAACCTTTATTCTTCATGTGTTAAAATTTTCTCCTTCAGCACGTTGTCGGCAAAGCAGGGAATGTGACACTCGCAATGGATTCAGGTGTGGCTGAGGATAGAACAGCTTCAGAGTATGAAACAGCTCATCTTGTGGCACTGTCAGTCATGCAACCCACCGTTTTGTAAGCCAGTCACATATCACTGGTGATATGTATTAATCCACTTTCTGCCTATGCCATCACCTCTTATATTTGCTATTCCAGTTTCATTCCTTTTTTTTTTTTTCTCTTTTCTTTTTTTAGAAGACCACAGGGGAAATAGATCTCAGTGACAGTAGATGGTAATTTTGCTCTATGCACTCTAGCTCATTACACAACCTGTGTCTTTCTAAACCAGAAAGGATTTACATCTCCTCCTATCATTTCTGCCACACTGATTCAGTGAAAAAGCTTTGGGATGGCTTGGAGTAAATTTAATTCTCCCTGCTGTTCCATGAGGTGTGAATCACTTTCTAGCAGATGATGTCACTGCCAATTTACAAGTTTTTCTTCCTGTATTTCTCTGTAGGAGGAATCCTAACGACTGTCTTTGTCATGGTAATGCAGTTAGGTGTAGAGGGTTATGCAGGGCAGGAGACAGTCTTCAGACTTTTTTATTCTTGCCAGCACAGCTAAGAAGCCAAGTTTGAAAGGTGGGACGTGAAGTGCCACATTCGGCCTCTGGCTAATGGAGACTGGAGGATTTGTCCAGGTTCGGTTCTGGGGTACTGTGAAGGCTTGCTTTCGGTGACACCTATGACTGTAGGTTGAACAGTGAAGAATTTTGTTTGGTTTTCTTTGTTTCTGAAACAGAAGTTGAATTACACTCTGTAAGTTCTTCCCCAAAGAGCAGAACGTTTTATTCTGTTTAAAAAAAAGAAGTGCCTTTCAGTGTTAAGAACATTTCATACCTATAAATTTTGAACTGTGGGTTTCTGTGAGCTGTTCTTGACTCCTTGCTCTTGATGTTTTCCTGGGAAGATGCATGTGATTGTTTCTGCTATCACTAGCTTTCCCAGCTTTTCAGTAGGAGGAAAAGAGTTGGTGAATGCTGCTTATTCTTCCCATACAACTGATCTTGTAGAAAGAGTAATAGCATACAAAACAAAACAGTTCTGTATGACAAACGTAATTCATGTAGAGAGATATATGTATAAAAATGGGAAGCCAAAGTATGCAGTCCTAAAAAATATTAATGCATATCACCTCTGTACTCTCTTTTATGCTCTAAGCACCTTATTAACCCCAACAAACAGAATTGCTGAGCTGAACTCTGTCTCTGTTTTATAGGTGAGGATACCAAAGCACAATTTCCTGCAGAGCAAAATGTCATTATAGCCACAGTCTCCTTCCTAACCAAGGACCCCTCACTGCAGGGGGCTTCAAATAACGACCAATGAGCTGCAGCAAAGCAGGACAAGCCATCAAAACCAGTTAGCAGGGTGGAAAATCAGCACGTATGGAAAAGTTGGTGATCCAAAATGAACTTGTCAAGTGAAAGGTAAGAGCATTGTGTAATTAGTGCTGAAAGAGTAGAGGTCGTTCACAGATTATCAGTGTTTATTAGTCTTCAGAGGGAGGTATTAGTCCTTTCTGTAATGCAGACATACAGTTCTTCTGTCCTTTCTTGGATGCATGTGGTGCCTTCAGGTTAAGTTTAGCATCTAGTTCTAGTCTGCTCTTTGTATATCCCTCATTTGGAGAGTCAGTGTGGAAGAAGGTAAAAATTCTAGATTGGGAAGGATGGCTGGAAATTACTCCTTAAAAACCTGAAATAGGAGCAGATCCCAGTTGATTTTTTTTTTTCCCCAGAGGCCTCAGTCTTGAGAACTGTATTTATGTACCATGCTGGTTTGGTTGGCTGGCTCTTAAAGACCAAAGGTAAGCTCTTGTTGAGTGCTTGAAAACGTATTTAAATCTGCATGGTCTCCATCCAGCTAGCAGAATATCTGAAAGGATTAAATAGAACTATTGTAAATTGTTCCTGTTAGGCAAAAAAGATGCAAGTAAAATTCATATTTGCATTGAATTCTATTTGCTTGGCTTTATGAGCATATGCAGTTCAGCTAAGTTTATTTATCCTTGGCTTGCTTCTTTTCATGTTTGAGGGCATGCATGCCTTGTAAATGCATTTGCTTATTCCCATGATGATGCCAAACATTAAAAGGGTCAAGCTAACTTTGTGTCAGTGAATGCATTTTCTAATACTTGGTACTTCTTTAAGTGTCTTTTAGGCAAGGATCAAGCACATTATAAAAATTGTGCTTAAAGTGTTACCCATCTGTGAGCTGAAGGAATAGTATTTTAGAGGTAGTACTGATAAATGGAGAGAGGCAGGTGTTGATTCAGTAAGCTAGTTAAGAAAAACCTTTATTCTTATTTGAGTGCAATCCCTTACTGTGAGTAAAACACATCTGTTCCACCAACTCCAAGCTCCCCTTCTCTCCCACACCCAGCATGGTCATTCTTGGTAGAAGTCATTGTGGATCCCTGACTTTTTGTGTTCTTCCTCTCAAGTAGTTAAGATCGTCACTATGGAATGTGTCTCTTTGCATTAACAAAGAACTTTTTACAATTAACTACTGTTTTAACTTTGTTAACAAATGCATACTGTTGTCAGCAAAATTAATATACTCTGCAGAGCATGTGGGATAATTGCCATGACACACCATACCCCAGGACATGTGTAAGCCAATGTGCTGTTATTGTGCCTATGCCCAGGCATATACAATTCTGAAGGTGGCTGGTTCACATAGTGCTATTTCCATGTAGCTTTTATTCAAGGGGACTTCCTAATTACAGATGTTCAGCTCTTACTTTTTAGCGTGCATATTTGACTCGTAAGCAGTGGGAGAGAGTTCATGGGCTTTTAACATCCAAAGTACTGCTGATGCATTTTCAATCATGAAGGGTTGTGTTGTTGCCTTTCCATAGCCATGTGTTGACTTGTGCATGTTTGTAAGTCATATTTGGGCAAAAAACCAATACAAAAACTCCAATCTCTGTCCATTAACTTTCTACAGTTTCGCTTGCAGCAAGCATCTGGATTTACTCTAGGTGTGTTTTGTAGGAGAATATTTCACAAAATCTAGCTCAGTGGCTCCTATAAGTTGCGTACTTAGTTGCATGACCAGGTCACCCACCATAAAACTGTGTTGTATGACATATGCTCATTTGCTTTTGATTTACCTCTTCCTTTTGCCATATTATTGGATTTGTAATAGGTAAATCAGTATCTTCACACTGTCAAAATCTGGTGCAATTGCAGACACTTGGAAGAAGTTTCCTCATTCGTAAGCCATGAATCACATTACTTACAACATTTGGCCACATGATAGTTTCTTCCCCTTGACAAACCCCCCTTTACACTCCCCATTTGCTGATCTTGTTAGAAGTGCTGTAGCAGAAGTATGTATGGAATTTCACTCCTTAGGGAAGCATTTACCTCTTAACTCTTGCAGTCTTAATCTTCTTTCATCCCTGCGTGGTGGTGGTATGATGAGAAGTTGCATCTTCAACCACTTTGGTTTTTGACCCATGCTTTGGGCAGCACTCACTTTCTCCAGTCTCTTTTGCAGCTACGTTCTGTTGGCATGCTCGGGGACTGCTCGTGCATGCTGCCTATAGTAGGTCTTCCAACAAGTGCCATCTCTGTGTGTCTGGAGGATGCAGAAATGAACCCAGCCTTGACCAGATGTAGGAAGTAATGTGAATAAATTATACCTGGCACTTTACAACCTGGGCTTTTATGATTTTATCCAAGCAGGGAGAGAACATGCTGACCACTTGGCCCAGTGGTGCCTCTAAAGGTGCGTTTATGAATGCTCCTGCTTGTGACTGACGTATCTGAGGTGTCATCCAGGGCTTTTGTGATCTCTCATGAAACAGGCTCATGAGCTTTTGCCTTCCATGTATTGCTCTCAAAACGCTAAAGCAGCACAGTGGCCATACATTGCTTACATCTTTTGCATGGACTAGACAGCTAGGCAGTGCTGAGCAATGGTGGCTTTTCTCTAGTGGGACAGTTTTTTTCTCTGCTGTAAGTACTAGGCTTGCAGACACCAGCCAAGACCAAAGATATTTCTAGAAGCAAAAAAACCCCCAAACCCAATAGAGTTAATGGTACAATGGACAGAGACAGAATAAAACAGTGATGACCAAGGCAGGCAGAAAATTATTTGTGGCAGGATAGCTACTGGAGAAGAAGTGATAAAACCCGAAGAAACAGCAGGGAAGCATCTGTTAGTGCTTGAGATTGCATCTGGGGGGGAAAGCCAAGTAGATACTGATGATCTTAAAGGTCTTTTCCAACCTAGTTAATTCTACGATTCTATGTTGGAGAGACAAGGTGAAATGTGTAGTCTGAGAAATAGAACAGGAAACTGGGTGGACATGAGATTAGTTGGGAAATCTTTGAGGCGGAAGAGTACGACAAAATAAAAAGCACAGTAGGTAGGTGGCTGTAGCATACAGATGAGTGGTGGTTCTGAGAGCTTCATAGCGTCTGTGAGCAATTCAGAGAGACTCTGCACAGACATACAGGAGACACTGGAGAAGATTTGATAATACTTGGTATTTATTAGCAGACTTCAACCCCAGAGTCTCAGTTCTTTCAAAGCAACCAATGGAATAAAGACTCTTTTCTTTTTCCACTTTAAAATGATATTTTAAAACAAATAACATTATTCTAGTTAAGTCGGTCAGGCCAGTCAGGCAAAAACAAGACAGTGGTGAAATTCTTTTACTGTATTCCACTCATCAGGCTTGCAGGCTGCAAATAAGTGATGAAATTTACCTATGTTTCCTATGTATGAAATGAAGTTGCCATCTGCCATCCTGAAGCTTTCTCTGACTGATTTAACCCAGTCTTATCCCAGTCTGAACTGAGAAGCCCTTTCTCACCTGAAGTGGAGGAAGAGGGTTCATTCAAGGTCTTCAGATTCCTGACCCTACCTGCCAGTAAGCTCTCTGGTATTTATGCTTCTGTTTCTCCTTAGAAGCAAAGCTCATTTTGGAGGCACAATAGAGGTTTACAGTTGGTCAAGCCTTCTGATCCGTTTGACAGGAAATGTTTAGTTCAATGAAGGTGGAGCCAAAATTGCCTCACATTTCAGACAGGAATCAATAGCACTAGGTACTAAGCTAGTACCTACAAAGAGTGGCCCATGGACTCGGTTGGACAGGGCCTCAAGCAACCTGGTCCAGTGGAAGGTGTCCCTGCCCATGGCAGGGGGTTGGAACTGGATGACCAAAGACTGACTGGTCTTTTCCAAACCAAACCATTCTATGATTCTGTGACTTAAGATACAATAGGGTAGCAAGATGCTGAGGTGACAGTGACAGATGGAGACTTAACTCAAAGGAGAAAGAGGGAATACATTGATCAGCCTCTCTGGAGTGAGATTGGAAAGAGACACCTCTTACTTCAAGTGGCATAGACAGTCCAGGAGAAATGCTGGGCCTCTCTCTATGCTCTTGCATTCTCTTGGAAGTTGCTTCAATGGTTTTAATGTTGAGAACAATGTGATAGTGTGTGCTCTGTCTCCACCACTCTTGCCTTGTTGGGCATCTTTCCTGCCAGTGGGTGATGCTCCAGCAGGGAATTTTACTTTTTCCAAGGAAGCAGTCACCAGTAGCTGAGTTGTTAAAAGCAGCCATGAGACATTTGTGAATGTCAGTGTTGCAAGAATGGATGTCTTAAATATGGCTCTTTTCATGGGTTTAGAGTGTTACCTTGGCCATGTGACACTGACCTGTGACTTAGGAATGTTGTGTCTCTTCTTAATGAAGAAAACAGTTCTGGATGTTTCCTTTTTAAAGGCAGAGCACTGTAATCTCCAGACCATTACTCTTATTTCAGTGTTGTGTATCTTGAGGTCCTGTATTGTATACATCTGCATGAGCAGGAGGCTCTTTATTGAGTGCCCTTGAAATAGGTATTTTTAGAGGACAACCCGCTGTTCATCCTTGGTTATTTTCAAGCTCCTTTCTTTAACTCAGTCCTGTTAAATTGTGTTAAGCACAATGGCTGTTACTGTACATCTGTAAAATGAGTTGCTTTTTCTCATAGCAAAACGGGCATTGTAAGAAAAAGGCAGTGGAATTGGGGTAAAGGCAAGATCTGTTATTCAAAGCCTGGGAGATCTTTGAGTAAGGTTGAGCACAGTGGTGGTGCCTACAACCTGTGAAAGCACTTTCACAAATAGCTTACCCCCAATATCTGTGGAAACAAATCCTATTCAGCATGATATATGAAATCATAACTCTCTGTAGTATAGGAATCAATGGAACCATTCATATAATAGATGACTGTTCAGGCTTGTGCAGACTGCTGCTCAAACATAATTGGCATCCATGTAATAAAATACTGAACACCAAGGGAAATGTTTTAGATGTTTATGAGTCATCACGTGGTTTACTATAGAAGATTGACATATGACTTTGAAAAGCAGAATGGGCTAACTAGCACTTGAGTTACTATTAAAGTATTTAATATTGTGTTAAAGAAATACAAAGATTTTAGGTTTTCCTTGTGTTTAATATAATCATCAAAATCAGCTATTGAGGGTCTAGTGGGAATAATAATAGAGCATCAGATTGAAGCTGTGGATGCCTTTTCCTTGGCAGTGTTCAAGGCCAGGTTGGACAGGGCTTGGAGCAACCTGGTCTAGTGAAAGGTGTCTATACCCATGGCAGGGGGTTGGAACTGGGTGAGCTTTAAGGTCCCTTCCCACCCAAACCGGTCTGTGATTCTGTGATTGGCAAGCCAGTGTTTTTACGTGAAATTATTGCTCAAAGACACAGATGCAAACCGCAGGGTTGAGAGTGCAGCATTGCTGACAAGCAGAACTGGGTGAACAGTTGTACAGTGCACTGTACTTTGTAAGCTCTTCTGAATGAAGCCTGTCTTTTGCTATATGCCTACATGGTGTTTAGCACAGCTGAGAGTCCTTATCTCAGCTGGAGGCTCCTCTAGATGACACTGTAAAGGAAATAATAATAATAGCTGCATGTCTTAACCATGTTAATAAATTCCCTGTTTAGAAAGAGGACCTGCTAGCTTGGCATTTGAACAGACTTGCAGCCTCTTGATCTTAACCCTTGGGCTCTGTCTGTTTAGAGAATTATGGTAAAATAACTCTTCCATGATATCATGGTTCTATGGTAGCATTGCTTCCAGCACCCAGAAAGCAAGTTTAAAGCTAGCTCTGATCTGCCAGCATACTGCAGTCCGCAATGTAGACATGCTAATGTTAAGGGTTGTTCTTGCTCTGCAGGATGATTCTTGCACACGTAGAGTTACACTGAACTACCAGAACTCTCCTCTTATGTCAGCTCTGCTCATCTAACCATCTAGTTTGTCACCTTCCATTCAGCTATCTTTTGAGTGAAGCAAGAGAAGCAAATGAATACAACTCACAAGTGAATGATGCTTAGCACATCTGTCTTGCTCCACAACATTCAGTTCCTTGAAGGAGTGTGCTATTTCTCTTAGTTATTAATGGTTTTGATTCTACCAAAGGAAATGGCAAAAGGAAAATGGTGCTCTGCCTTTTGAGTGTTGCATTAGGTGCGCTGGTACTTCTTACCCTCCAATTCTGAAAGGTGGCTTAACCACACCAAGCAAATTGATCATTGACATTTACGTGCAGATGATTTGTAGTTCATGGGATATTAATACCATTCTTTGTGTAAGAGGTGGATGTCCATCTTTCTCAGATCCTTAGCTGTGAGGATTCTGCTTAGCCCTGCTGAAGCTTTAGAGGAAACTTAATCATAGCAGAGGCACATTTTACCTTTTATTTAGCTTTGTGTGATTTTTCTTTTTTTTTCTTCTTCTTCATCAATCTTCTGTTGCTCCTGTTTTGATTAAGGGATGGGTCATTTTGTAGCATGGAGGTGGCTGCTCTCTCCTCCCAAGGAACAAGGGATAGGACAAGAGGAAACGGCCTCAAGCTGCACCGGGGAGGTTTAGACTGGAGATTAGGAGCAGTTTCCTTCCCAAAGGGCAGTCAGGCATTGGAACAGGCTGCCCAGGGCAGTGGTGGGATCACCCTCCCTGGAAGTGTTCACAAACCGTGTAGAGGAGGCCCTCAGTGACATGGGTTAGTGGTGGCCTTGGCAGTGCTGGGGAATGGTTGAACTTGATGATCTTGAAGGTCTTTTTCAACTTGGTTGATTCTGTGATTCAGTATTACTGCTTTAAGTCTTCAATTTCACTATGAAGTGTCTCTCTCCTAACATGAGGCTTCTGTGTAAGTCAGGCTCAGAAGAGGTTTGGTATGGATTTGATCTCAAGATAATTTGGTACATTTGGACCATTCTTATTAAATCAGAGCTGACTTGTGTGTCTAGTAAAAAAATGAAGTTAAGAGAGAGAAGGTTGGAAGACTGTTTCTTGCTTAAGCATCTTCATACAATGGAGATTCACCTCCAAGTCAGAATAAAGCCCTGACTGTTTTCCTTGACATGTTAGGCTTTGAACAGAAATGGATACAGGTATATCTGTTATATGACTTTTGTAGTAAAAATACAATAAAAAGCGTGGATGAAGATATTTCATATCTGTAGTCTTTCACAAAGGTTGTTTTTTATTAGAGCATTAGTGACATTAGAGCTGTATTATTTATTTAACTGTTTCTTTCATGGTCACATACATGATAGCAACAGGATTATTAGTCAATAAATACTTTTACAGCATGTGTGAAAGTACACTGATATCTGTTGCAGTGCACTTAGCAACCCAAACCCAGACTTTTTGGTTTTAAGTGATATATTACCATTGCTTTTTTGTTCACGATTTCCTTTCCCAGCTTAGCAGGTTGGGAATGAGTAGCACACTTGAGCTCCAGGTTGGAAGAATGAGGATTTTTCAAATTGCACGAACTGCCTAGCAAAAAGGAACTGTCTGTATTTTTGAAACTGTTAATAGGTTCTTTATGGATTGGTGAAAGCTTGACAAAAATGACCCTGCACAATGCATTTCTTTTGAAGTGGATGGTAACAGTTTTTAGCAAGCAGATTCTTTGTCAATTCTTATTACAAATTTAGTTTAAAAACGCCAAATAACCCTTTTCTCCTATTATTTTGTGCAATAGCCAACCTAGGGCAAGGATTCAGATTCAGGTTAGAGGTGGGTTTCTGGAAACATCATCTTTTGTTTTGACTTGCCAGACAACCTGAACTCTGGTTTTCGTCTGTCTTTTGTTGTTATGAAGAGATTGTGAAATAAACTGATGAGTTTGAGACCCAGTCCTGCAGCCATGTCCCCAGATCAACAAGGGTAGAGGCTGCAGCAGTGAAGGATTAAACCCTGAGATTTTGGTCACCTCTCTGCCACTGTTACACCTCTGGTGCAGTGATAAAATCAGGTCTGAGAGCAGCAGACAGGACTGGAGTTGGGAAAGGGTTTCAGCTATGGGGATATGTTCATGTTAGCCCTCTTGTATGTTTTCTTGCCTGAATACCGATCGAGGTGTAACAGGAGGAGCTGTCAGGGACTCTAAGCTGAACTGGTTTGCCACGGTCTTAGAGGGCCTTTGTTTCTGCTCAGTGAAGAGTGGCATGCCACAAAAATCATCAATTGCTAAGTCACAGGCATACAAGTAGCTGGAATTAACTTTGATTCAGTGCTTCCCTGTGATGCCATAACTTAGTGTTATGGGAAGTCATTGGGTCTGCTTTCCTTGGCAGTGTTCCCTCTGTGGCATGAAGGTCCTTGCTGATGGGGGGAATGGCATCTTTGTGCTGCTCTGTGCTGACAGTGAGAGATTGTCTTGTGTGTAGTCCTCGATAGTCTCCCTCCTGCCAAGCGTGGTAGGTTTTGTGTTTTCGAAAGGGGGATTTGTTCTTTTGACTGCTTCTTTCTTCACTGTGCAGTTCCTCTGCATTGGTTTTTCCTCAGCTTATTGCTAATCCTCCCCTATTCAAATCTGTGCTTCCTTGGGAGAAGGATGACATGTAGCTTTTCTTTTTCCTTTTGCAACTTGCTGTAACTTAGACAAATCAGATGCTGTGCAATTGCGTATCCTGCCGTTGTATAGCTTGCATTCTGTTACAGACCCAGCCAGTATGTTTGCAAAACACTATCTTTGGTGCAGCACTGCATGCCACCAAAGCAAGGGAAGCACATTCAGGCATATGCAAAAGGCCTGTTTTGGCTATAGAAAATTCTTGCAGATCCTACGAGCAGGTTCTTCAGTCTGCTGTGGTCACTGATCACGGTGTCCATTCAGATGTCAGAGTGATTCACAGCTGCCAAAATAGGAATAAAATGTCATTTTGAGTCACGGTGACTCATTTTTATTTTTTGTACTAACTCAGTCAAGTGTATGAGAAAGTCTCATGAAACTTAATTGTGACTCGAGCCTCAGTTCAGGAGCACCTGCTAATTGGTTTCTGTGGGACTTCAGAAATATGTCCTGCAGTTAATTGTTGAAGTGGGGACAAATGCCATAGGACTTTATGGGCGCTTAATAGACGTGTTCTAGAAAGTCTGCAGACGTGAATGATCCCGTAGCTTGTGCCATTCTCTGATAGTTCTTCAACCGTTATATTTGCCTTTTTCCTTTTGTACTTTCTCATCTACTTAAAAATATCAGGGGTTTTTTTCCCCCCTCTGGCTCAATGTGGCTTTTCCATTTAGGGGTCAGATATAAAACTTGCAGCCTCTTCTTTACAAAGACGAGCAGGGAGAATGGTTAAAACAACTGAAGAAGAATTCTGCACAATACAGTCAGGCAGATTTTCATAGGCATTGGGAAATGCTCTGAGAGGCACTGGAGGATGCAGATCAGCTTGCGAATCTCTCAGATATGATGACTGGATATGGCGTCTATCTTCTTTTCCATCTTAACCAGTTGTGATGCCATTAAAAGTCAGTGTGCTTCCCAGCAAAAGTGGTTGTGTTTCAGAAATGAGAGGAACAATCGCTGTGTGCAGTTGGCAGATGAGTTTGTAATGTGCTCGGGGATTCTTTTCCATGCTGTAAATTCAAATTACATCTCATCATGTGCCTAGTTAAAGAACCAAGTATGTCACAATAGGGAAAGAGAAAACCAGGGGACAGATTGTGATCCTGTTGGCAATTATGTAAGTCTAGACCACTTCACTGTCATTTCTTATCCCAGGGTAAACGAAAGCAGGGTAGGGGGTCTTTGGGGAAGAAAGCTAACAAGCAAACATCCCACTCTCATGCTGGACGATTTATGAGAGAGCAGTTCTTGGATTTCAAGTAATTTAAATACTAGGAGCAAAGCAAAATATGTGAACATCAGTAATACTGGAAACAAGTCACAGAATCATAGAATCACAGACAGGTTTGGGTTGGAAGTGACCTTAGAGCTCATCCAGTTCCAACCCCCTGCCACAGGCAGGGACACCTTCCACTAGAGCAGGTTGCTCCAAGCCCCTGTGTCCAAC